>JABXNX010000115.1:66526-103712 GCA_014843695.1 Archivesica marissinica | reverse complement strand
CGTCCCTTGTTTTATACATACCGCTATGGTCAATTCAGGTAGTCTACTCGTCCCTTTTTCTATACATACCGCTATCGTCAATTTAGGTAGTCTACTCGTCCCTTGTTCTATACATACCGCTATCGTCAATTCAGGTAGTCTACTCGTCCCTTGTTCTATGCATACTGATATCGTCAATTCAGGTAGTCTACTCGTCCCTTGTTCTATTCATACTGCTATCTTCAATTCAGGTAGTCTCCTCGTCCCTTGTTCTATCCATACCGATATCGCAAATTCAGGTAGTCTACTCGTCCCTTGTTTTATGCATACTGCTATCGTCAATTCAGGTAGTCTACTTGTCCCTTATTCTATACATACCGCTATCGTTAATTCAGGTAGTCTACTCGTCCCTTGTTCTATGCATACTGATATCGTCAATTCAGGTAGTCTACTCGTCCCTTGTTTTATGCATACTGCTATCGTCAATTCAGGTAGTCTACTCGTCCCTTGTTTTATACATACTGCTATCGTCAATTCAGGTAGTCTACTCATCCCTTCTTTTATGCATACTGCTATCGTCAATTCAGGTAGTCTACTCGTCCCTTGTTTTATACATACTGCTATCGTCAATTCAGGTAGTCTACTCGTCGCTTGTTTTATACATACTGCTATCGTCAATTCAGGTAGTCTACTCGTCGCTTGTATTATGCATACTGCTATCGTCATTTCAGGTAGTCTACTCGAACCTTGTTCTATGCATACCGCTATCGTCATTTCAGGTAGACTACTCGTCCCATATTTTATACATACTGCTATCGTCAATTCAGGAAGTCTACTCGTCCCTTGTTTTATACATATTGCTAACGTCATTTCAGGTAGTCTACTCGTCCCTTGTTTTATGCATACTGCTATCGTCAATTCAGGTAGTCTACTCGTCCCTTGTTTTATGCATACTGCTATCATCAATTCAGGTAGTCTACTCATCCCTTGTTCTATATATACTGATATCGTCATTTCAGGTAGTCTACTCGTCCCTTATTCTATGATTACCGCTATCGTCATTTCAGGTAGTCTACTCGTCCCTTGTTTTATACATACTGCTATCTTCAATTCAGGTAGTCTACTCGTCCCTTGTTTTATACATACTGCTATCGTCAATTCAGGTAATCTACTCGTCTCTTGTTTTATACATACTGCTATCGTCAATTCAGGTATTCTACTCGTCCCTTGTTTTATGCATACTGCTATCGTCAATTCAGGTAGTCTACTCGTCCCATGTTCTATACATACTGATATCGTCATTTCAGGTAGTCTACTCGTCTGTTGTTCTATACATACCACTATCGTCATTTCAGGTAGTCTACTCGTCCCTTATTTTATACATAATGCTATCGTCATTCCAGGTAGTCTACTCGTCCCTTGTTCTATACATACCGCTATCGTCATTTCAGGTAGTCTACTCGTCCCTTGTTCTATGCAAACCGCTATCATCATGTCAGGTAGTCTACTCGTCCCTTGTTTTATACATACCGCTATCGTCAATTCAGGTAGTCTACTCGTCCCTTGTTTTATGCATACTGATATCGTCAATTCCTGTAGTCTATTCGTCCCTTGTTTTATACATACCGCTATCGTCAATTCAGGTAGTCTACTCGTCCCTTGTTTTATACATACTGCTATCGTCAATTCAGGTAGTCTACTCGTCCTTTGTTTTATGCATACTGCTATCGTCAATTAAGGTAGTCTACTCGTCCCTTGTTTTATACATACTGCTATCGTTAATTCAGGTAGTCTACTCGTCCCTTGTTTTATACATACTGCTATCGTCAATTCAGGTAGTCTACTCGTCCCTTGTTTTATACATACTGATATCGTCAGTTCAGGTAGTCTACTCGTCCCTTGTTTTATAAATACTGCTATCGTCAAATCAGCTAGTCTACTAGTCCCTTGTTTTATACATACTGATATCGTCAGTTCAAGTAGTCTACTCGTCCCTTGTTCTATACATAGCGCTATCGTCAGTTCAGGTAGTCTGCTCGTCCCTTGTTCTATACATACTGCTATCGTCATTTCAGGTAGTCTACTCCTCCCTTGTTTTATACATACTGCTATCGTCAATTCAGGTAGTCTACTCGTCCCTTGTTTTATACATACTGATATCGTCAGTTCAGGTAGTCTACTCGTCCCTTGTTTTATAAATATTGCTATCGTCAAATCAGCTAGTCTACTCGACCCTTGTTTTATACATACTGATATCGTCAGTTCAGGTAGTCTACTCGTCCCTTGTTCTATACATAGCGCTATCGTCAGTTCAGGTAGTCTACTCGTCCCTTGTTCTATACATACTGCTATCGTCATTTCAGGTAGTCTACTAGTCCCTTGTTCTATACATACTGCTATCGTCATTTCATGTAGCCTACTCAATCCCTTGTTCTATACATACCGCTATCGTTATATCAGGTAGTCTACTCGACCTTTTTTTATGCATACTGCTATCGTCAATTCAGGTAGTCTACTCGTCCCTTGTTTTATACATACTGCTATCGTCAATTCAGGTAGTCTACTCGTCCCTTGTTTTATACATATTGCTATCGTCAATTCAGGTAGTCTACTCGTCCCTTGTTTTATACATACTGCTATCGTCAATTCAGGTAGTCTACTCGTCCCTTGTTCTATACATACCGCTATCGTCAATTCAGGTAGCCTACTCGTCCCTTGTTTTATACATACTGCTATCGTCATTTCAGGTAGTCTACTCAGTCCCTTGTTCTATACATACCGCTATCGTCAATTCATGTAGTCTACTCGTCCCTTGTTCTATAGATGCCGCTATCGTCAATTCAGGTAGTCTACTCGTCCCTTGTTCTATGCATACCGCTATCGTAAATTCAGGTAGTCTACTCAGTCCCTTGGTCTATACATACTGCTATCGTCATTTCAGGTATTCTACTCAGTCCCTTGTTCTATACATACCGCTATCGTCATTTCAGGTAGTCTACTCGTCCTTTGTTTTATGCATACTGCTATCGTCAATTCAGGTAGTCTACTCGTCCCTTGTTTTATACATACTGATATCGTCAATTCAGGTAGTCTACTTGTCCCTTGATTTATACATACTGCTATCGTCAATTCAGGTAGTCTACTCGTCCCTTGTGTTATACATACTGCTATCGTCAATTCAGGTAGTCTTCTCGTCCCTTGTTCTATACATACCGCTATCGTCAATTCAGGTAGCCTACTCGTCCCTTGTTTTATACATACTGCTATCGTCAATTCAGGTAGTCTACTCGTCCCTTGTTTTATACATACCGCTATCGTCAATTCAGGTAGTCTACTCGTCCCTTGTTCTATACATACTGCTATCGTCAATTCAGGTAGTCTACTCGTCCCTTGTTCTATACATACTGCTATCGTCATTTCAGGTAGTCTACTCAGTCCCTTGTTCTATACATACCGCTATCGTCAATTCAGGTAGTCTACTCAGTCCCTTGTTCTATACATACCGCTATCGTCAATTCAGGTAGTCTACTCGTCCCTTGTTCTATACATACCGCTATCGTCAATTCAGGTAGTCTACTCGTCCCTTGTTCTATACATACCGCTATCGTCATTCAGGTAGTCTACTCGTCCCTGTTCTATACATACCGCTATCGTCAGTTCAGGTAGTCTACTCGTCCCTTGTTCTATACATACTGCTATCGTCATTCAGGTAGTCTACTCGTCCCTTGTTTATACATACTGCTATCGTCAATTCAGGTAGTCTACTCGTCCCTTGTTTTATACATACTGCTATCGTCAATTCAGGTAGTCTACTCGTCCCTTGTTTTATACATACTGCTATCGTCAATTCAGGTAGTCTACTCGTCCCTTGTTTTATACATACTGCTATCGTCAATTCAGGTAGTCTACTCGTCCCTTGTTTTATACATACTGCTATCGTCAATTCAGGTAGTCTACTCGTCCCTTGTTTTATACATACTGCTATCGTCAATTCAGGTAGTCTACTCGTCCCTTGTTTTATACATACTGCTATCGTCAATTCAGGTAGTCTACTCGTCCCTTGTTTTATACATACTGCTATCGTCAATTCAGGTAGTCTACTCGTCCCTTGTTTTATACATACTGCTATCGTCAATTCAGGTAGTCTACTCGTCCCTTGTTCTATACATACCGCTATCGTCAATTCAGGTAGTCTACTCGTCCCTGTTCTATACATACCTACGTCATTCAGGTAGCCTACTCGTCCCTTGTTTTATACATACTGCTATCGTCATTTCAGGTAGTCTACTCGTCCCTTGTTCTATACATACCGCTATCGTCAATTCAGGTAGTCTACTCGTCCCTTGTTCTATAGATGCCGCTATCGTCAATTCAGGTAGTCTACTCGTCCCTTGTTCTATACATACCGCTATCGTCAATTCAGGTAGTCTACTCGTCCCTTGTTCTATGCATACTGCTATCGTCAATTCAGGTAGTCTACTCGTCCCTTGTTCTATACATACTGATATCGTCATGTAGTACTCGTCCCTTGTTCATACTACCGCTATCGTCAATTCAGGTAGTCTACTCGTCCCTTGTTTTATACATACTGCTATCGTCAATTCAGGTAGTCTACTCGTCCTTTGTTTATGCATACTGCTATCGTCAATTAAGGTAGTCTACTCGTCCCTTGTTTTATACATACTGCTATCGTTAATTCAGGTAGTCTACTCGTCCCTTGTTTTATACATACTGCTATCGTCAATTCAGGTAGTCTACTCGTCCCTTGTTTTATACATACTGATATCGTCAGTTCAGGTAGTCTACTCGTCCCTTGTTTTATAAATACTGCTATCGTCAAATCAGCTAGTCTACTAGTCCCTTGTTTTATACATACTGATATCGTCAGTTCAAGTAGTCTACTCGTCCCTTGTTCTATACATAGCGCTATCGTCAGTTCAGGTAGTCTGCTCGTCCCTTGTTCTATACATACTGCTATCGTCATTTCAGGTAGTCTACTCCTCCCTTGTTTTATACATACTGCTATCGTCAATTCAGGTAGTCTACTCGTCCCTTGTTTTATACATACTGATATCGTCAGTTCAGGTAGTCTACTCGTCCCTTGTTTTATAAATATTGCTATCGTCAAATCAGCTAGTCTACTCGACCCTTGTTTTATACATACTGATATCGTCAGTTCAGGTAGTCTACTCGTCCCTTGTTCTATACATAGCGCTATCGTCAGTTCAGGTAGTCTACTCGTCCCTTGTTCTATACATACTGCTATCGTCATTTCAGGTAGTCTACTAGTCCCTTGTTCTATACATACTGCTATCGTCATTTCATGTAGTCTACTCAATCCCTTGTTCTATACATACCGCTATCGTCATATCAGGTAGTCTACTCGTCCTTTTTTTATGCATACTGCTATCGTCAATTCAGGTAGTCTACTCGTCCCTTGTTTTATACATACTGCTATCGTCAATTCAGGTAGTCTACTCGTCCCTTGTTTTATACATATTGCTATCGTCAATTCAGGTAGTCTACTCGTCCCTTGTTTTATACATACTGCTATCGTCAATTCAGGTAGTCTACTCGTCCCTTGTTCTATACATACCGCTATCGTCAATTCAGGTAGCCTACTCGTCCCTTGTTTTATACATACTGCTATCGTCATTTCAGGTAGTCTACTCAGTCCCTTGTTCTATACATACCGCTATCGTCAATTCATGTAGTCTACTCGTCCCTTGTTCTATAGATGCCGCTATCGTCAATTCAGGTAGTCTACTCGTCCCTTGTTCTATGCATACCGCTATCGTAAATTCAGGTAGTCTACTCAGTCCCTTGGTCTATACATACTGCTATCGTCATTTCAGGTATTCTACTCAGTCCCTTGTTCTATACATACCGCTATCGTCATTTCAGGTAGTCTACTCGTCCTTTGTTTTATGCATACTGCTATCGTCAATTCAGGTAGTCTACTCGTCCCTTGTTTTATACATACTGATATCGTCAATTCAGGTAGTCTACTTGTCCCTTGATTTATACATACTGCTATCGTCAATTCAGGTAGTCTACTCGTCCCTTGTGTTATACATACTGCTATCGTCAATTCAGGTAGTCTTCTCGTCCCTTGTTCTATACATACCGCTATCGTCAATTCAGGTAGCCTACTCGTCCCTTGTTTTATACATACCGCAATCATCAATTCAGATAGTCTACTCGTCCCTTGTTTTATACATACCGCTATCGTCAATTCAGGTAGTCTGCTCGTCCCTTGTTCTATACATACTGCTATCGTCATTTCAGGTAGTCTACTCGTCCCTTGTTCTATACATACTGCTATCGTCATTTCAGGTAGTCTACTAGTCCCTTGTTCTATACATACTGCTATCGTCATTTCAGGTAGTCTACTCAGTCCCTTGTTCTATACATACCGCTATCGTCAATTCAGGTAGTCTACTCGTCCCTTGTTCTATAGATGCCGCTATCGTCAATTCAGGTAGTCTACTCGTCCCTTGTTCTATGCAAACCGCTATCGTAAATTCAGGTAGTCTACTCGTCCCGTGTTCTATACATACTGATATCGTCAGTTCAGGTAGTCTACTCGTCCCTTGTTCTATACATACCGCTATCGTCAGTTCAGGTAGTCTACTCGTCCCTTGTTTTATACATACTGCTATCGTCAATTCAGGTAGTCTACTCGTCCTTTGTTTTATGCATACTGCTATCGTCAATTAAGGTAGTCTACTCGTCCCTTGTTTTATACATACTGCTATCGTCAATTCAGGTAGTCTACTCGTCCTTTGTTTTATACATACTGCTATCGTCAATTCAGGTAGTCTACATGTCCCTTTTTTATACATATTGCTATCGTCAATTCAGGTAGTCTACTCGTCCCTTGTTTTATACATACTGCTATCGTCAATTCAGGTAGTCTACTCGTCCCTTGTTTTATACATACTGCTATCGTCAATTCAGGTAGTCTACTCGTCCCTTGTTTTATACATACTGATATCGTCAGTTCAGGTAGTCTACTCGTCCCTTGTTTTATAAATATTGCTTTCGTCAAATCAGCTAGTCTACTCGACCCTTGTTTTATACATACTGATATCGTCAGTTCAGGTAGTCTACTCGTCACTTGTTCTATACATAGCGCTATCGTCAGTTCAGGTAGTCTGCTCGTCCCTTGTTCTATACATACTGCTATCGTCATTTCAGGTAGTCTACTCAGTCCCTTGTTCTATACATACCGCTATCGTCAATTCAGGTAGTCTACTCGTCCCTTGTTTTATACATACTGCTATCGTTAATTCAGGTAGTCTACTCGTCCCTTGTTTTATACATACTGCTATCGTCAAATCAGGTAGTCTACTCGTCCCTTGTTCTATAGATGCCGCTATCGTCAATTCAGGTAGTCTACTCGTCCCTTGTTCTATAGATGCCGCTATCGTCAATTCAGGTAGTCTACTCGTCCCTTGTTCTATGCAAACCGCTATCGTAAATTCAGGTAGTCTACTCGTCCCGTGTTCTATACATACTGATATCGTCAGTTCAGGTAGTCTACTCGTCCCTTGTTCTATACATACCGCTATCGTCAGTTCAGGTAGTCTACTCGTCCCTTGTTTTATACATACTGCTATCGTCAATTCAGGTAGTCTACTCGTCCCTTGTTCTATACATACTGCTATCGTCATTTTAGGTAGTCTACTCATCCCTTGTTCTATACATACCGCTATCGTCATATCAGGTAGTCTACTCGTCCCTTGTTTTATACATACTGCTATCGTCAATTCAGGTAGTCTACTCGTCCCTTGTTTTATACATACTGCTATCGTCAATTCAGGTAGTCTACTCGTCCCTTGTTTTATACATACTGCTATCGTCAATTCAGGTAGTCTACTCGTCCCTTGTTCTATACATACCGCTATCGTCAATTCAGGTAGCCTACTCGTCCCTTGTTTTATACATACTGCTATCGTCATTTCAGGTAGTCTACTCAGTCCCTTGTTCTATACATACCGCTATCGTCAATTCATGTAGTCTACTCGTCCCTTGTTCTATAGATGCCGCTATCGTCAATTCAGGTAGTCTACTCGTCCCTTGTTCTATGCATACCGCTATCGTAAATTCAGGTAGTCTACTCAGTCCCTTGGTCTATACATACTGCTATCGTCATTTCAGGTATTCTACTCAGTCCCTTGTTCTATACATACCGCTATCGTCATTTCAGGTAGTCTACTCGTCCTTTGTTTTATACATACTGATATCGTCAATTCAGGTAGTCTACTTGTCCCTTGATTTATACATACTGCTATCGTCAATTCAGGTAGTCTACTCGTCCCTTGTTTTATACATACTGCTATCGTCAATTCAGGTAGTCTACTCGTCCCTTGTTCTATACATACCGCTATCGTCAATTCAGGTAGCCTACTCGTCCCTTGTTTTATACATACCGCAATCATCAATTCAGATAGTCTACTCGTCCCTTGTTTTATACATACCGCTATCGTCAATTCAGGTAGTCTACTCGTCCCTTGTTCTATACATACTGCTATCGTCATTTCAGGTAGTCTACTCGTCCCTTGTTCTATACATACTGCTATCGTCATTTCAGGTAGTCTACTAGTCCCTTGTTCTATACATACTGCTATCGTCATTTCAGGTAGTCTACTCAGTCCCTTGTTCTATACATACCGCTATCGTCAATTCAGGTAGTCTACTCGTCCCTTGTTCTATAGATGCCGCTATCGTCAATTCAGGTAGTCTACTCGTCCCTTGTTCTATGCAAACCGCTATCGTAAATTCAGGTAGTCTACTCGTCCCGTGTTCTATACATACTGATATCGTCAGTTCAGGTAGTCTACTCGTCCCTTGTTCTATACATACCGCTATCGTCAGTTCAGGTAGTCTACTCGTCCCTTGTTTTATACATACTGCTATCGTCAATTCAGGTAGTCTACTCGTCCTTTGTTTTATGCATACTGCTATCGTCAATTAAGGTAGTCTACTCGTCCCTTGTTTTATACATACTGCTATCGTCAATTCAGGTAGTCTACTCGTCCTTTGTTTTATACATACTGCTATCGTCAATTCAGGTAGTCTACATGTCCCTTTTTTATACATATTGCTATCGTCAATTCAGGTAGTCTACTCGTCCCTTGTTTTATACATACTGCTATCGTCAATTCAGGTAGTCTACTCGTCCCTTGTTTTATACATACTGCTATCGTCAATTCAGGTAGTCTACTCGTCCCTTGTTTTATACATACTGATATCGTCAGTTCAGGTAGTCTACTCGTCCCTTGTTTTATAAATATTGCTATCGTCAAATCAGCTAGTCTACTCGACCCTTGTTTTATACATACTGATATCGTCAGTTCAGGTAGTCTACTAGTCACTTGTTCTATACATAGCGCTATCGTCAGTTCAGGTAGTCTGCTCGTCCCTTGTTCTATACATACTGCTATCGTCATTTCAGGTAGTCTACTCAGTCCCTTGTTCTATACATACCGCTATCGTCAATTCAGGTAGTCTACTCGTCCCTTGTTTTATACATACTGCTATCGTCAATTCAGGTAGTCTACTCGTCCCTTGTTTTATACATACTGCTATCGTCAATTCAGGTAGTCTACTCGTCCCTTGTTCTATAGATGCCGCTATCGTCAATTCAGGTAGTCTACTCGTCCCATGTTCTATGCATACCGCTATCGTAAATTCAGGTAGTCTACTCAGTCCCTTGGTCTATACATACTGCTATCGTCATTTCAGGTATTCTACTCAGTCCCTTGTTCTATACATACCGCTATCGTCATTTCAGGTAGTCTACTCGTCCTTTATTTTATGCATACTGCTATCGTCAATTCAGGTAGTCTACTCGTCCCTTGTTTTATACATACTGCTATCGTCAATTCAGGTAGTCTACTTGTCCCTTGATTTATACATACTGCTATCGTCAATTCAGGTAGTCTACTCGTCCCTTGTTTTATGCATACTGCTATCGTCAATTCAGGTAGTGTACTCGTCCCTTGTTTTATACATACTGCTATCGTCAATTCAGGTAGTCTACTCGTCCCTTGTTCTATACATACCGCTATCGTCAATTCAGGTAGCCTACTCGTCCCTTGTTTTATACATACTGCTATCGTCATTTCAGGTAGTCTACTCAGTCCCTTGTTCTATACATACCGCTATCGTCAATTCATGTAGTCTACTCGTCCCTTGTTCTATAGATGCCGCTATCGTCAATTCAGGTAGTCTACTCGTCCCTTGTTCTATGCATACCGCTATCGTAAATTCAGGTAGTCTACTCAGTCCCTTGGTCTATACATACTGCTATCGTCATTTCAGGTATTCTACTCAGTCCCTTGTTCTATACATACCGCTATCGTCATTTCAGGTAGTCTACTCGTCCTTTGTTTTATGCATACTGCTATCGTCAATTCAGGTAGTCTACTCGTCCCTTGTTTGATACATACTGATATTGTCAATTCAGGTAGTCTACTTGTCCCTTGATTTATACATACTGCTATCGTCAATTCAGGTAGTCTACTCGTCCCTTGTTTTATACATACTGCTATCGTCAATTCAGGTAGTCTTCTCGTCCCTTGTTCTATACATACCGCTATCGTCAATTCAGGTAGCCTACTCGTCCCTTGTTTTATACATACCGCAATCATCAATTCAGGTAGTCTACTCGTCCCTTGTTTTATACATACCGCTATCGTCAAATCAGGTAGTCTACTCGTCCCGTGTTCTATACATACTGATATCGTCAGTTCAGGTAGTCTACTCGTCCCTTGTTCTATACATACCGCTATCGTCAGTTCAGGTAGTCTACTCGTCCCTTGTTTTATACATACTGCTATCGTCAATTCAGGTAGTCTACTCGTCCTTTGTTTTATGCATACTGCTATCGTCAATTAAGGTAGTCTACTCGTCCCTTGTTTTATACATACCGCTATCGTCAATTCAGGTAGTCTACTCGTCCCTTGTTCTATGCATACCGCTATCGTCAATTCAGGTAGTCTACTCGTCCCGTGTTCTATACATACTGATATCGTCAGTTCAGGTAGTCTACTCTTCCCTTGTTCTATAAATACTGCTATCGTCATTTCAGGTAGGCTACTAGTCCCTTGTTCTATACATACTGCTATCGTCATTTCAGGTAGGCTACTCATCCCTTGTTCTATACATACTGCTATCGTCATTTCAGGTAGGCTACTAGTCCCTTGTTCTATACATACTGCTATCGTCATTTCAGGTAGGCTACTAGTCCCTTGTTCTATACATACTGCTATCGTCATTTCAGGTAGGCTACTAGTCCCTTGTTCTATACATACTGATATCGTCAGTTCAGGTAGTCTACTTATCCCTTGTTCTATACATACTGCTATCGTCATTTCAGGTAGGCTACTAGTCCCTTGTTCTATACATACTGCTATCGTCATTTCAGGTAGTCTACTCAGTCCCTTGTTCTATGCATACCGCTATCGTCATTTCAGGTAGTCTACTCGTCCCTTGTTTTATACATATCGCACTCGTCAATTCAGGTAGTCTACTCGTCCCTTGTTCTATGTATACCGCTATCGTCAATTCAGGTAGTCTACTCGTCCCTTGTTTTATACATACCGCTATCGTCAATTCAGGTAGTCTACTCGTCCCTTGTTTTATACATACTGATATCGTCAGTTCAGGTAGTCTACTCGTCCCTTGTTTTATAAATACTGCTATCGTCAATTCAGCTAGTCTACTCGTCCCTTGTTTTATACATACTGATATCGTCAGTTCAGGTAGTCTATTCGTCCCTTGTTTTATACATACCGCTATCGTCAATTCAGGTAGTCTACTCGTCCCTTGTTCTATACATACCGCTATCGTCAATTCAGGTAATCTACTCGTCCCTTGTTCTATGCATACCGCTATCGTCAATTCAGGTAGTCTACTCAGTCCCTTGTTTTATACATACCGCTATCGTCATTTCAGGTAGTCTACTCGTCCCTTGTTTTATGCATACTGCTATCGTCAATGCAGGTAGTCTACACATCCCTTGTTTTATACATACTGCTATCGTCAATTCAGGTAGTCTATTTGTCCCTTGTTTTATACATACTGATATCCTCAGATCAGGTAGTCTACTCGTCCCTTGTTCTATATATACCGCTATCGTCAATTCAGGTAGTCTACTCGTCCCTTGTTTTATACATACCGCTATCGTCAATTAGGTAGTCTACTCGTCCCTTGTTTTATACATACTGCTATCGTCATTTCAGGTAGTCTACTCGTCCCTTGTTTTATACATACTGCTATCGTCAATTCAGGTAGTCTACTCGTCCCTTGTTTTATACATACTGCTATCGTCAATTCAGGTAGTCTACTCGTCCCTTGTTCTATACATATCGCTATCGCCAATTCAGGTAGCCTACTCGTCCCTTGTTTTATACATACCACAACCATCAATTCAGGTAGTCTACTCGTCCCTTGTTCTATGCATACCGCTATCGTCAATTCAGGTAGTTTACTCGTCCCTTGTTTTATACATACTTCTATCGTCAATTCAGGTAGTCTACTCGTCCCTTGTTCTATACATACTGCTATCGTCATTTCAGGTAGTCTACTAGTCCCTTGTTCTATACATACTGCTATCATCATTTCAGGTAGTCTACTCATCCCTTGTTCTATGCATACTGCTATCGTCATTTCAGGGAGTCTACTCGTCCTTTGTTTTATACATACTGATATCGTTAGTTCAGGTAGTCTACTCGTCCCTTGTTTTATACATACTGCTATCGTCAATTCAGGTAGTCTACTCGTCCTTTGTTTTATACATACTGCTATCGTCAATTCAGGTAGTCTACTCGTCCCTTGTTTTATACATACTGATATCGTCAGTTCAGGTAGTCTACTCGTCCCTTGTTTTATACATACCGCTATCGTCAATGCAGGTAGTCTACTCGTCCCTTGTTTTATACATACCGCTATCGTCAATTTAGGTAGTCTACTCGTCCCTTGTTCTATACATACTGCTATCGTCATTTCAGGTAGTCTACTATCCCTTGTTCTATACATACTGCTATCGTCATTCAGGTAGTCTACTCGTCCCTTGTTTTATACATACTGATATCGTCAGTTCAGGTAGTCTACTCGTCCCTTGTTTTATACATACCGCTATCGTCAATTCAGGTAGTCTACTCGTCCCTTGTTTTATACATACTGATATCGTCAGTTCATGTAGTCTACTAGTCCCTTGTTCTATACATACTGCTATCGTCATTTCAGGTAGTCTACTCAGTCCCTTGTTCTATACATACTGCTATCGTCATTTCAGGTAGTCTACTCAGTCCCTTGTTCTATACATACCGCTATCGTCATTTCAGGTAGTCTACTCGTCCCTTGTTTTATACATACTGCTATCGTCAATTCAGGTAGTCTACTCGTCCCTTGATTTATACATACTGCTATCGTCAATTCAGGTAGTCTACTCGTCCCTTGTTTTATACATACTGCTATCGTCAATTCAGGTAGTCTACTCGTCCCTTGTTCTATACATACCTCTATCGTCAATTCAGGTAGCCTACTCGTCCCTTGTTTTATACATACCGCAATCATCAATTCAGGTAGTCTACTCGTCCCTTGTTTTATACATACCGCTATCGTCAATTCAGGTAGTCTACTCGCCCCTTGTTTTATACATACTGATATCGTCAGATCAGGTAGTCTACTCGTCCCTTGTTTTATACATACCGCTATCGTCAATTCAGGTAGTCTACTCGTCCCTTGTTTTATGCATACTGCTATCGTCAATTCAGGTAGTCAACTAGTACCTTGTTTTATACATACCGCTATCGTCATTTCAGGTAATCTACTTGTCCCTTGATTTATACGTACTGCTATCATCAATTCAGGTAGTCTACTCGTCCCTTGTTTTATACATACTGCTATCGTCAATTCAGGTAGTCTACTCGTCCCTTGTTCTATACATACCGCTATCGCCAATTCAGGTAGCCTACTCGTCCCTTGTTTTATACATACCGCAATCATCAATTCAGGTAGTCTACTCATCCCTTGTTCTATGCATACCGCTATCGTGAATTCAGGTAGCCTACTTGTCCCTTGTTTTATACATACTGCTATCGTCAATTCAGGTAGTCTACTCGACTCTTGTTTTATACATACTGATATCGTCAGTTCAGGTAGTCTACTCGTCCCTTGTTTTATACATACCGCTATCGTCAATTCAGGTAGTCAACTCGTCCCTTGTTTTATACATACTGATATCGTCAGTTCATGTAGTCTACTCGTCCCTTGTTTTATACATACTGATATCGTCAATTCAGGTAGTCTACTCGTACCTTGTTTTATACATACTGCTATCGTCATTTCAGGTAATCTACACAGTCCCTTGTTCTATACATACCGCTATCGTCATTTAAGGTAGTCTACTCGTCCTTTGTGTTATGCATACTGCTATCGTCAATTCAGTTAGTCTACTCGTCCCTTGTTTTATACATACTGCTATCGTCAATTCAGGTAGTCTACTTGTCCATTGTTTTATACATACTGCTATCGTCAATTCAGGTAGTCTACTCGTCCCTTGTTTTATACATACTGCTATCTTCAATTCATATAGTCTACCCGTCCCTTGTTTTATACATACTGCTATCGTCAATTCAGGTAGTCTACTCGTCCCTTGTTATATACATACCGCTATCGTCAATTCAGGTAGTCTACTCGTCCCTTGTTCTATACATACTGCTATCGTCATTTCAGGTAGTCTACTCGTCCCTTGATCTATACATACTGCTATCGTCATTTCAGGTAGTCTACTAGTCCCTTGTTCTATACATACTGCTATCGTCATTTCAGGTAGTCTACTCAGTCTCTTGTTCTATGCATACCGCTATCGTCAGTTCAGGTAGTCTACTCGTCCCTTGTTCTATACATACTGCTATCGTCATTTCAGGTAGTCTACTCAGTCCCTTGTTCTATACATACCGCTATCGTCATTTCAGGTAGTCTACTCGTCCTTTGTGTTATGCATACTGCTATCGTCAATTCAGGTAGTCTACTCGTCCCTTATTTTATACATACTGCTATCGTCAATTCAGGTAGTCTACTCGTCCTTTGCTTTATGCATACTGCTATCGTCAATTAAGTTAGTCTACTCGTCCCTTGTTTTATACATACTGCTATCGTCAATTCAGGTAGTCTACTCGTCCTTTGTTTTATACATACTGCTATCGTCAATTCAGGTAGTCTACTTGTCCCTTGTTTTATACATATTGCTATCGTCAATTCAGGTAGTCTACTCGTCCGTTGTTTTATACATACTGCTATCGTCATTTCAGGTAGTCTACTCGTCCCTTGTTTTATACATACTGCTAACCTCAATTCAGGTAGTCTACTCGTCCCTTGTTTTATACATACTGATATCGTCAGTTCAGGTAGTCTACTCGTCCCTTGTTTTACAAATACTGCTATCGTCAAATCAGCTAGTCTACTCGTCCCTTGTTTTATACATACTGATATCGTCACTTCAGGTAGTCTACTCGTCCCTTGTTCTATACATACCTCTATCGTCAGTTCAGGTAGTCTACTCGTCCCTTGTACTATATATACTTCTATCGTCATTTCAGGTAGTCTACTAGTCCCTTGTTCTATACATACTGCTATCGTCATTTCAGGTATTCTACTCAGTCCCTTGTTCTATACCTACCGCTATCGTCATTTCAGGTAGTCTACTCGTCCTTTGTTTTATGCATACTGCTATCGTCAATTCAGGTAGTCTACTCGTCCCTTGTTTTATACCTACTGCTATCGTCAATTCAGGTAGTCTACTTGTCCCTTGATTTATACATACTGCTATCGTCAATTCAGGTAGTGTACTCGTCCCTTGTTTTATACATACTGCTATCGTCAATTCAGGTAGTCTACTCGTCCCTTGTTCTATACATACCGCTATCGTCAATTCAGGTAGCCTACTCGTCCCTTGTGTTATACATACCGCAATCATCAATTCAGGTAGTCTATTCGTCGCTTGTTCTATGCATACCGCTATCGTCAATTCAGTTAATCTACTCGTCCCTTGTTTTACACATACCGCTAACGTCAATTCAGGTAGTCTACTCGTCCCTTGTTTTATACATACTGATATCGTCAGTTCAGGTAGTCTACTCGTCCCTTGTTTTATACATACCGCTTTCGTCAATTCAGGTAGTCTACTCGTCCCTTGTTTTATGCATACTGCTATCGTCAATTCAGATAGTCAACTAGTACCTTGTTTTATACATACCGCTATCGTCATTTCAGGTAGTCTACTCGTCCCTTGTTTTATACATACTGCTATCGTCAATTCAGGTAGTCTACTTGTCCCTTGTTTTATACATACTGCTATCGTCAATTCAGGTAGTCTACTCGTCCCTTGTTTTATACATACTGCTATCGTCAATTCAGGTAGTCTACTCGTCCCTTGTTTTATACATACTGCTATCGTCAATTCAGGTAGTCTACTCGTCCCTTGTTCTATACATACCGATATCGCAAATTCAGGTAGTCTACTCGTCCCTTGTTTTATACATACCGCAATCATCAATTCAGGTAGTCTACTCGTCCCTTGTTCTATGCATACCGCTATCGTCAATTCAGGTAGTCTACTCGTCCCTTGTTTTATACATACCGCTATCGTCAATTCAGGTAGTCTACTCATCCCTTGTTTTATACATACTGATATCGTCAGTTCAGGTAGTCTACTCGTCCCTTGTTTTATACATACTGCTATCGTCAATTCAGGTAGTCAACTCGTCCCTTGTTTTATACATACCGCTATCGTCATTTCAGGTAGCCTACTTGTCCCTTGTTTTATACATACTGCTATCGTCAATTCAGGTAGTCTACTCGACTCTTGTTTTATACATACTGATATCGTCAGTTCAGGTAGTCTACTCGTCCCTTATTTTATACATACCGCTATCGTCAATTCAGGTAGTCTACTCGTCCCTTGTTTTATACATACTGATATCGTCAGTTCATGTAGTCTACTCGTCCCTTGTTTTATACATACTGATATCGTCAATTCAGGTAGTCTACTCGTCCCTTGTTTTATACATACTGCTATCGTCATTTCAGGTAGTCTACTCAGTCCCTTGTTCTATACATACTGCTATCGTCATTTCAGGTAGTCTACTGGTCCCTTGTTCTATACATACTGCTATCGTCATTTCAGGTAGTCTACTAGTCCCTTGATCTATACATACTGCTATCGTCATTTCAGGTAGTCTACTCAGTCCCTTGTTCTATACATACTGCTATCGTCATTTCAGGTATTCTACTCAGTCCCTTGTTCTATACATACCGCTATCGTCATTTCAGGTAGTCTACTCGTCCTTTGTTTTATGCATACTGCTATCGTCAATTCAGGTAGTCTACTCCTCCCTTGTTTTATGCATACTGTTATCGTCAATTCAGGTAGTCTACTTGTCCCTTGATTTATACATACTGCTATCGTCAATTCAGGTAGTCTACTCGTCCCTTGTTTTATACATACTGCTATCGTCAATTCAGGTAGTCTACTCGTCCCTTGTTTTATACATACCGCTATCGTCAATTCAGGTAGTCTACTCGTCCCTTGTTTTATACATACCGCTATCGTCAATTCAGGTAGTCTACTCGTCCCTTGTTCTATACATACCGCTATCGTCAATTCAGGTAGTCTACTCGTCCCTTGTTTTATACATACCGCTATCGTCAATTCAGGTAGTCTACTCGTCCCTTGTTCTATACATACTGCTATCGTCAGTTCAGGTAGTCTACTCGTCCCTTGTTTTATACATACCGCTATCGTCAATTCAGGTAGTCTACTCGTCCCTTGTTTTATACATACTGATATCGTCAGTTCAGGTAGTCTACTCGTCCCTTGTTTTATACATACTGCTATCGTCAATTCAGGTAGTCTACTCGTCCCTTGTTTTATGCATACTGTTATCGTCAATTCAGGTAGTCTACTTGTCCCTTGATTTATACATACTGCTATCGTCAATTCAGGTAGTCTACTCGTCCCTTGTTTTATACATACTGCTATCGTCAATTCAGGTAGTCTACTCGTCCCTTGTTCTATACATACCGCTATCGTCAATTCAGGTAGCTTACTCGTCCCTTGTTTTATACATACCGCAATCATCAATTCAGGTAGTCTACTCTTCCCTTGTTCTATGCATACCGCTATCGTCAATTCAGGTAATCTACGCGTCCCTTGTTTTATACATACCGCTATCGTCAATTCAGGTAGTCTACTCGTCCCTTGTTTTATATATACTGATATCGTCAGTTCAGGTAGTCTACTCGTCCCTTATTTTATACATACCGCTATCGTCAATTCAGGTAGTCTACTCGTCCCTTGTTTTATACATACTGATATCGTCAGTTCAGGTAGTCTACTCGTCCTTTGTTTTATACATACTGATATCGTCAATTCAGGTAGTCTACTCAGTCCCTTGTTCTATATATACCGTTATCGTCATTTAAGGTAGTCTACTCGTCCTTTGTGTTATGCATACTGCTATCGTCAATTCAGATAGTCTACTCGTCCTTTGTTTTATACATACTGCTATCGTCAATTCAGGTAGTCTACTTGTCCCTTGTTTTATACATACTGCTATCGTCAATTCAGATAGTCTACTCGTCCCTTGTTTTATACATACTGCTATCGTCAATTCATGTAGTCTACCCGTTCTTTGTTTCATACATACTGCTATCGTCAATTCAGGTAGTCTACTCGTCCCTTGTTTTATACATACCGCTATCGTCAATTCAGGTAGTCTACTGGTCCCTTGTTCTATGCATACCGCTATCGTCATTTCAGGTAGTCTACTAGTCCCTTGTTCTATACATACTGCTATCGTCATTTCAGGTAGTCTACTCAGTCCCTTGTTCTATACATACTGCTATCGTCATTGCAGGTATTCTACTCAGTCCCTTGTTCTATACATACCGCTATCCTCATTTCAGGTAGTCTACTCGTCCTTTGTTTTATGCATACTGCTATCGTCAATTCAGGTAGTCTACTCGTCCCTTGTTTTATACATACTGTTATCGTCAATTCAGGTAGTCTACTTGTCCCTTGATTTATACATACTGCTGTCGTCAATTCAGGTAGTCTACTCGTCCCTTGTTTTATACATACTGCTATCGTCAATTCAGGTAGTCTACTCGTCCCTTGTTTTATACATACTGCTATCGTCAATTCAGGTAGTCTACTCGTCCCTTGTTTTATACATACTGCTATCGTCAATTCAGGTAGTCTACTCGTCCCTTGTTTTATACATACTGCTATCGTCAATTCAGGTAGTCTACTCGTCCCTTGTTTATACATACCGCTATCGTCATTTCAGGTAGTCTACTCGTCCCTTGTTTTATACATACTGCTATCGTCAATTCAGGTAGTCTACTCGTCCCTTGTTTTATACATACCGCTATCGTCAATTCAGGTAGTCTACTCGTCCCTTGTTTTATACATACTGCTATCGTCAATTCAGGTAGTCTACTCGTCCCTTGTTTTATACATACTGCTATCGTCAATTCAGGTAGTCTACTCGTCCCTTGTTTTATACATACTGCTATCGTCAATTCAGGTAGTCTACTCGTCCCTTGATTTATACATACTGCTGTCGTCAATTCAGGTAGTCTACTCGTCCCTTGTTTTATACATACTGCTATCGTCAATTCAGGTAGTCTACTCGAACCTTGTTCTATACATACCGCTATCGTCATTTCAGGTAGTCTACTCGTCCTTTGTTTTATGCATACTGCTATCGTCAATTCAGGTAGTCTACTCGTCCCTTGTTTTATACATACTGTTATCGTCAATTCAGGTAGTCTACTTGTCCCTTGATTTATACATACTGCTGTCGTCAATTCAGGTAGTCTACTCGTCCCTTGTTTTATACATACTGCTATCGTCAATTCAGGTAGTCTACTCGAACCTTGTTCTATACATACCGCTATCGTCATTTCAGGTAGTCTACTCGTCCTTTGTTTTATGCATACTGCTATCGTCAATTCAGGTAGTCTACTCGTCCCTTGTTTTATACATACTGTTATCGTCAATTCAGGTAGTCTACTTGTCCCTTGATTTATACATACTGCTGTCGTCAATTCAGGTAGTCTACTCGTCCCTTGTTTTATACATACTGCTATCGTCAATTCAGGTAGTCTACTCGAACCTTGTTCTATACATACCGCTATCGTCAATTCAGGTAGCTTACTCGTCCTTTGTTTTATACATACCGCAATCATCAATTCAGGTAGTCAACTCTTCCCTTGTTCTATGCATACCGCTATCGTCAATTCAGGTAATCTACTCGTCCCTTGTTTTATACATACCGCTATCGTCAATTCAGGTAGTCTACTCGTCCCTTGTTTTATACATACTGATAACTTCAGTTCAGGTAGTCTACTCGTCCCTTGTTTTATACAGACCGCTATCTTCAATTCAGGTAGTCTACTCCTCCCTTGTTTTATGCATACTGCTATCGTCAATTCAGGTAGTCTACTTGTCCCTTGATTTATACATACTGCTGTCGTCAATTCAGGTAGTCTACTCGTCCCTTGTTTTATACATACTGCTATCGTCAATTCAGGTAGTCTACTCGAACCTTGTTCTATACATACCGCTATCGTCATTTCAGGTAGTCTACTCGTCCTTTGTTTTATGCATACTGCTATCGTCAATTCAGGTAGTCTACTCGTCCCTTGTTTTATACATACTGTTATCGTCAATTCAGGTAGTCTACTTGTCCCTTGATTTATACATACTGCTGTCGTCAATTCAGGTAGTCTACTCGTCCCTTGTTTTATACATACTGCTATCGTCAATTCAGGTAGTCTACTCGAACCTTGTTCTATACATACCGCTATCGTCAATTCAGGTAGCTTACTCGTCCTTTGTTTTATACATACCGCAATCATCAATTCAGGTAGTCAACTCTTCCCTTGTTCTATGCATACCGCTATCGTCAATTCAGGTAATCTACTCGTCCCTTGTTTTATACATACCGCTATCGTCAATTCAGGTAGTCTACTCGTCCCTTGTTTTATACATACTGATAACTTCAGTTCAGGTAGTCTACTCGTCCCTTGTTTTATACAGACCGCTATCTTCAATTCAGGTAGTCTACTCCTCCCTTGTTTTATGCATACTGCTATCGTCAATTCAGGTAGTCAACTAGTACCTTGTTTTATACATACCGCTATCGTCATTTCAGGTAGTCTACTTGTCCCTTGTTTTATACATACTGCTATCTTCAATTCATTAGTCTACTTGACCCTTGTTTTATACATACTGCTATCGTCAATTCAGGTAGTCTACTCGTCCCTTGTTTTATACATACAACTATCGTCAATTCAGGTAGTCTACTCGTCCCTTGTTTTATACATACCGCAATCATCAATTCAGGTAGTCTACTCGTCCCTTGTTCTATGCATACCGCTATCGTCAATTCAGGTAGTCTACTCGTCCCTTGTTCTATGCATACCGCTATCGTCAATTCAGGTAGTCTACTCATCCCTTGTTTTATACATACTGATATCGTCAGTTCAGGTAGTCTACTCGTCCCTTGTTTTATAAATACTGCTATCGTCAATTCAGCTAGTCTACTCGTCCCTTGTTTTATACATACTGATATCATCAGATCAGGTAGTCTACTCGTCCCTTGTTTTATACATACCGTTATCGTCGATTCGGGTAGTCTACTCGTCCCTTGTTTTATACATACTGCTATCGTCAATTCAGGTAGTCAACTCGTCCCTTGTTTTATACATACCGCTATCGTCATTTCAGGTAGCCTACTTGTCCCTTGTTTTATACATACTGCGATCGTCAATTCAGGTAGTCTACTCGACTCTTGTTTTATACATACTGATATCGTCAGTTCAGGTAGTCTACTCGTCCCTTGTTTTATACATACTGATATCGTCAGTTCATGTAGTCTACTCGTCCCTTGTTTTATACATACTGATATCGTCAATTCAGTTGGTCTACTCGTCCCTTGTTTTATACATACTGCTATCGTCATTTCAGGTAGTCTACTCAGTCCCTTGTTCTATACATACCGCTATCGTCAATTCAGGTAGTCTACTCGTCCCTTGTTCTATGCATATCGCTATCGTAAATTTAGGTAGTCTACTCGTCCCGTGTTCTATACATACTGATATCGTAAATTCGGGTAGTCTACTCGTCCATTGTTCTATAGATGCCGCTATCGTCAAGTCAGGTAGTCTGCTCGTCCCTTGTTCTATGCATACCGCTATCGTAAATTCAGGTAGTCTACTCAGTCCCTTGGTCTATACATACTGCTATCGTCATTTCAGGTATTCTACTCAGTCCCTTGTTCTATACATACCGCTATCGTCATTTCAGGTAGTCTACTCGTCCTTTGTTTTATGCATACTGCTATAGTCAATTCAGGTAGTCTACTCGTCCCTTGTTTTATACATACTGCTATCGTCAATTCAGGTAGTCTACTTGTCCCTTGATTTATACATACTGCTATCGTCAATTCAGGTAGTCTACTCGTCCCTTGTTCTATACATACCGCTATCGTCAATTCAGGTAGCCTACTCGTCCCTTGTTTTATACATACCGCAATCATCAATTCAGGTAGTCTACTCGTCCCTTGTTTTATACATACCGCTATCGTCAATTCAGGTAGTCTACTCGTCCCTTGTTTTATGCATACTGATATCGTCATTTCAGGTAGTCAACTAGTACCTTGTTTATACATACCGCTCTCGTCATTTCAGGTAGTCTACTCGACCCTTGTTTTATACATACTGATATCGTCAGATCAGGTAGTCTACTCGTCCCTTGTTTTATAAATACTGCTATCGTCAATTCAGCTAGTCTACTCGTCCCTTGTTTTATACATACTGATATCGTCAGTTCAGGTAGTCTACTCGTCCCTTGTTTTATACATACCGCTATCGTCGATTCGGGTAGTCTACTCGTCCCTTGTTTTATACATACTGCTATCGTCATTTCAGGTAGTCAACTCGTCCCTTGTTTTATACATACCGCTATCGTCATTTCAGGTAGCCTACTTGTCCCTTGTTTTATACATACTGCTATCGTCAATTCAGGTAGTCTACTCGACTCTTGTTTTATACATACTGATATCGTCAGTTCAGGTAGTCTACTCGTCCCTTGTTTTATACATACCGCTATCGTCAATTCAGGTAGTCTACTCGTCCCTTGTTTTATACATACTGATATCGTCAGTTCATGTAGTCTACTCGTCCCTTGTTTTATACATACTGATATCGTCAATTCAGGTAGTCTACTCGTCCCTTGTTTTATACATACTGCTATCGTCATTTCAGGTAGTCTACTCAGTCCCTTGTTCTATACATACCGCTATCGTCAATTCAGGTAGTCTACTCGTCCCTTGTTCTATATATGCCGCTATCGTCAATTCAGGTAGTCTACTCGTCCCTTGTTCTATGCATATCGCTATCGTAAATTTAGGTAGTCTACTCGTCCCGTGTTCTATACATACTGATATCGTAAATTCGGGTAGTCTACTCGTCCATTGTTCTATAGATGCCGCTATCGTCAATTCAGGTAGTCTACTCGTCCCTTGTTCTATGCATACCGCTATCGTAAATTCAGGTAGTCTACTCAGTCCCTTGGTCTATACATACTGCTATCGTCATTTCAGGTATTCTACTCAGTCCCTTGTTCTATACATACCGCTATCGTCATTTCAGGTAGTCTACTCGTCCTTTGTTTTATGCATACTGCTATAGTCAATTCAGGTAGTCTACTCGTCCCTTGTTTTATACATACTGCTATCGTCAATTCAGGTAGTCTACTTGTCCCTTGATTTATACATACTGCTATCGTCAATTCAGGTAGTCTACTCGTCCCTTGTTCTATACATACCGCTATCGTCAATTCAGGTAGCCTACTCGTCCCTTGTTTTATACATACCGCAATCATCAATTCAGGTAGTCTACTCGTCCCTTGTTTTATACATACCGCTATCGTCAATTCAGGTAGTCTACTCGTCCCTTGTTTTATGCATACTGATATCGTCAATTCAGGTAGTCAACTAGTACCTTGTTTATACATACCGCTCTCGTCATTTCAGGTAGTCTACTCGACCCTTGTTTTATACATACTGATATCGTCAGTTCAGGTAGTCTACTCGTCCCTTGTTTTATACATACCGCTATCGTCATTTCAGGTAGTCTACTCGACCCTTGTTTTATACATACTGATATCGTCAGTTCAGGTAGTCTACTCGTCCCTTGTTTTATACATACCGCTTTCGTCAATTCAGGTAGTCTACTCGTCCCTTGTTTTATACATACCGCTATCGTCAATTCAGGTAGTCTACTCGTCCCGTGTTCTATACATACTGATATCGTCAGTTCAAGTAGTCTACTCGTCCATTGTTCTATACATACCGCTATCGTCAGTTCAGGTAGTCTACTCATCCCTTGTTCTATACATACTGCTATCGTCATTTCAGGTAGTCTACTCAGTCCCTTGTTCTATACATACCGCTATCGTCATTTCAGGTAGTCTACTCGTCCTTTGTTTTATGCATACCGCTATCGTCAATTCAGGTAGTATACACGTCCCTTGTTTTATACATACTGCTATCGTCAATTCAGGTAGTCTACTTGTCCCTTGTTTTATTCATACTGCTAACGTCAATTCAGGTAGTCTACTCGTCCCTTGTTTTATACATACCGCACTCTTCAATTCAGGTAGTCTACTCGTCCCTTGTTTTATTCATACTGCTAACGTCAATTCAGGTAGTCTACTCGTCCCTTGTTTTATACATACCGCACTCTTCAATTCAGGTAGTCTACTCGTCCCTTGTTTTATACATACCGCTATCGTCAATTCAGGTAGTCTACTCGTCCCTAGTTTTATACATACTGATATCTTCAGTTCAGGTAGTCTACTCGTCCCTTGTTTTATGCATACCGCTATCTTCAATTCAGGAAGTCTACTCCTCCCTTGTTTTATGCATACTGCTATCGTCAATTCATGTAGTCAACTAGTACCTTGTTTTATACATACCGCTATCGTCATTTCAGGTAGTCTACTTGTCCCTTGTTTTATACATACTGCTATCGTCAATTCAGGTAGTCTACTTGACCCTTGTTTTATACATACTGCTATCGTCAATTCAGGTAGTCTACTCGTCCCTTGTTTTATACATACAACTATCGTCAATTCAGGTAGTCTACTCGTCCCTTGTTTTATACATTCTGCTATCGCCAATTCAGGTAACCTACTCGTCCCTTGTTTTATACATACCGCAATCATCATTTCAGGTAGTCTACTTGTCCCTTGTTTTATACATACTGCTATCGTCAATTCAGGTAGTCTACTTGACCCTTGTTTTATACATACTGCTATCGTCAATTCAGGTAGTCTACTCGTCCCTTGTTTTATACATACAACTATCGTCAATTCAGGTAGTCTACTCGTCCGTTGTTTTATACATACTGCTATCGCCAATTCAGGTAGCCTACTCGTCCCTTGTTTTATACATACCGCAATCATCAATTCAGGTAGTCTACTCGTTCCTTGTTCTATGCATACCGCTATCGTCAATTCAGGTAGTCTACTCGTCCCTTGTTTTATACATACCGCTACCGTCAATTCAGGTAGTCTACTCATCCCTTGTTTTATACATACTGATATCGTCAGTTCAGGTAGTCTACTCGTCCCTTGTTTTATAAATACTGCTATCGTCAATTCAGCTAGTCTACTCGTCCCTTGTTTTATACATACTGATATCGTCAGTTCAGGTATTCTACTCGTCCCTTGATTTATACATACCGCTATCGTCGATTCGGGTAGTATACTCGTCCCTTGTTTTATACATACTGCTATCGTCAATTCAGGTAGTCAACTCGTCCCTTGTTTTATACATACCGCTATCGTCATTTCAGGTAGCCTACTTGTCCCTTGTTTTATACATACTGCTATCGTCAATTCAGGTAGTCTACTCGACTCTTGTTTTATACATACTGATATCGTCAGTTCAGGTAGTCTACTCGTCCCTTGTTTTATGCATACCGCTATCGTCAATTCAGGTAGTCTACTCGTCCCTTGTTTTATACATACTGATATCGTCAGTTCATGTAGTCTACTCGTCCCTTGTTTTATACATACTGATATCGTCAATTCAGGTAGTCTACTCGTCCCTTGTTTTATACATACTGCTATTGTCATTTCAGGTAGTCTACTCAGTCCCTTGTTCTATACATACCGCTATCGTCAATTCAGGTAGTCTACTCGTCCCTTGTTCTATAGATGCCGCTATCGTCAATTCAGGTAGTCTACTCGTCCCTTGTTCTATGCATACCGATATCGTAAATTCAGGTAGTCTACTCGTCCCGTGTTCTATACATACTGATATCGTCAGTTCAGGTAGTCTACTCGTCCCTTGTTCTATACATACCGCTATCGTCAGTTCAGGTAGTCTACTCGTCCCTTGTTTTATACATACTGCTATCGTCAATTCAGGTAGTCTACTCGTCCTTTGTTTTATGCATACTGCTATCGTCAATTAAGGTAGTCTACTCGTCCCTTGTTTTATACATATTGCTATCGTCAATTCAGGTAGTCTACTCGTCCCTTGTTTTATACATACTGCTATCGTCAATTCAGGTAATCTACTCGTCCCTTGTTTTATACATACTGCTATCGTCAATTCAGGTAGTCTACTCGTCCCTTGTTTTATACATACTGATATCGTCAGTTCAGGTAGTCTACTCGTCCCTTGTTCTATACATAGCGCTATCGTCAGTTCAGGTTGTCTGCTCGTCCCTTTTTCTATACATACTGCTATCGTCATTTCAGGTAGTCTACTCAGTCCCTTGTTCTATACATACCGCTATCGTCATTTCAGGTAGTCTACTCGTCCTTTTTTTTATGCATACTGCTATCGTCAATTCAGGTTGTCTACTCGTCCCTTGTTTTATACATACTGCTATCGTCAATTCAGGTAGTCTACTTGTCCCTTGATTTATACATACTGCTATCGTCAATTCAGGTAGCCTACTCGTCCCTTGTTCTATACATACTGCTATCGTCATTTCAGGTAGTCTACTAGTCCCTTGTTCTATACATACTGCTATCGTCATTTCAGGTAGTCTACTCAGTCCCTTGGTCTATACATACCGCTATCGTCAATTCAGGTAGTCTACTCGTTCCTTGTTCTATAGATGCCGCTATCGTCAATTCAGGTAGTCTACTCGTCCCTTGTTCTATGCATACCGCTATCGTAAATTCAGATAGTCTACTCAGTCCCTTGGTCTATACATACTGCTATCGTCATTTCATGTATTCTACTCAGTCCCTTGTTCTATACATACCGCTATCGTCATTTCAGGTAGTCTACTCGTCCTTTGTTTTATGCATACTGCTATCGTCAATTCAGGTAGTCTACTTGTCCCTTGATTTATACATACTGCTATCGTCAATTCAGGTAGTCTACTCGTCCCTTGTTCTATACATACCGCTATCGTCAATTCAGGTAGCCTACTCGTCCCTTGTTTTATACATACCGCAATCATCAATTCAGGTAGTCTACTCGTCCCTTGTTTTATACATACCGCTATCGTCAATTCAGGTAGTCTACTCGTCCCTTGTTTTATGCATACTGCTATCGTCAATTCATGTAGTCAACTAGTACCTTGTTTTATACATACCGCTATCGTCATTTCAGGTAGTCTACTCGATCCTTGTTTTATACATACTGATATCGTCAGTTCAGGTAGTCTACTCGTCCCTTGTTTTATACATACCGCTATCGTCATTTCAGGTAGTCTACTCGACCCTTGTTTTATACATACTGATATCGTCAGTTCAGGTAGTCTACTCGTCCCTTGTTCTATGCATACCACTATCGTCAATTCAGGTAGTCTACTCGTCCCTTGTTCTATACATACCGCTATCGTCAATTCAGGTAGTCTACTCGTCCCGTGTTCTATACATACTGATATCGTCAGTTCAGGTAGTCTACTCGTCCCTTATTCTATACATACCGCTATCGTCAGTTCAGGTAGTCTACTCATCCAATGTTCTATACATACTGCTATCGTCATTTCAGGTAGGCTACTAGTCCCTTGTTCTATACATACTGCTATCGTCATTTCAGGTAGTCTACTCAGTCCTTTGTTTTATGCATACCGCTATCGTCAATTCAGGTAGTCTACTCGTCCCTTGTTTTATACATACTGCTATCGTCAATTCAGGTAGTCTACTTGTCCCTTGTTTTACACATACCGCACTCGTCAATTCAGGTAGTCTACTCGTCCCTTGTTTTATACATACCGCTATCGTCAATTCAGGTAGTCTACTCGTCCCTTGTTTTATACATACGATATCGTGAGTTCAGGTAGTCTACTCGTCCCTTGTTCTATGCATACCGCTATGGTCAATTCAGGTAGTCTACTCGTCCCTTGTTCTATACATACCGCTATCGTCAATTCAGGTAGTCTACTCGTCCCTTGTTCTATGCATATCGCTATCGTCAATTCATGTAGTCTACTCGTCCCGTGTTCTATACATACTGATATCGTCATTTCAGGTAGTCTACTCGTCCCTTGTTCTATACATACCGCTATCGTCAGTTCAGGTAGTCTACTCGTCCCTTGTTTTATACATACTGCTATTGTTATTTCAGGTAGGCTACTAGTCCCTTGTTCTATACATACTGCTATCGTCATTTCAGGTAGTCTACTCAGTCCCTTGTTCTATACATACCGCTATCGTCATTTGAGGTAGTCTACTCGTCCTTTGTTTTATGCATACTGCTATCATCAATTCAGGTAGTCTACTCGACTTTTGTTATATACATACTGATATCGTCAGTTCAGGTAGTCTACTCGTCCCTTGTTTTTTACATACCGCTATCGTCAATTCAGGTAGTCTACTCGTCACTTGTTTTATGCATACTGATATCGTCAGTTCATGTAGTCTACTCGTCCCTTGTTTTATACATACTGATATCGTCAATTCAGGTAGTCTACTCGTCCCTTGTTTTATACATACTGCTATCGTCATATCAGGTAGTCTACTAGTCCCTTGTTCTATACATACTGCTATCGTCATTTCAGGTAGTCTACTAGTCCCTTGTTTTATACATACTGATATCGTCAGTTCAAGTAGTCTACTCGTCCCTTGTTCTATACATAGCGCTATCGTCAGTTCAGGTAGTCTGCTCGTCCCTTGTTCTATACATACTGCTATCGTCATTTCAGGTAGTCTACTCATCCCTTGTTCTATACATACTGCTATTGTCATTTCAGGTAGGCTACTAGTCCCTTGTTCTATGCATATCGCTATCGTCAATTCATGTAGTCTACTCGTCCCGTGTTCTATACATACTGATATCGTCATTTCAGGTAGTCTACTCGTCCCTTGTTCTATACATACCGCTATCGTCAGTTCAGGTAGTCTACTCGTCCCTTGTTTTATACATACTGCTATTGTTATTTCAGGTAGGCTACTAGTCCCTTGTTCTATACATACTGCTATCGTCATTTCAGGTAGTCTACTCAGTCCCTTGTTCTATACATACCGCTATCGTCATTTGAGGTAGTCTACTCGTCCTTTGTTTTATGCATACTGCTATCATCAATTCAGGTAGTCTACTCGACTTTTGTTATATACATACTGATATCGTCAGTTCAGGTAGTCTACTCGTCCCTTGTTTTTTACATACCGCTATCGTCAATTCAGGTAGTCTACTCGTCACTTGTTTTATGCATACTGATATCGTCAGTTCATGTAGTCTACTCGTCCCTTGTTTTATACATACTGATATCGTCAATTCAGGTAGTCTACTCGTCCCTTGTTTTATACATACTGCTATCGTCATATCAGGTAGTCTACTAGTCCCTTGTTCTATACATACTGCTATCGTCATTTCAGGTAGTCTACTAGTCCCTTGTTTTATACATACTGATATCGTCAGTTCAAGTAGTCTACTCGTCCCTTGTTCTATACATAGCGCTATCGTCAGTTCAGGTAGTCTGCTCGTCCCTTGTTCTATACATACTGCTATCGTCATTTCAGGTAGTCTACTCATCCCTTGTTCTATACATACTGCTATTGTCATTTCAGGTAGGCTACTAGTCCCTTGTTCTATACATACTGCTATCGTCATTTCAGGTAGTCTACTCAGTCCCTTGTTCTATACATACCGCTATCGTCATTTCAGGTAGTCTACTCGTCCTTTGTTTTATGCATACTGCTATCGTCAATTCAGGTAGTCTACTCGACTCTTGTTATATTCATACTGATATCGTCAGTTCAGGTAGTCTACTCGTCCCTTGTTTTTTACATACCGCTATCGTCAATTCAGGTAGTCTACTCGTCACTTGTTTTATACATACTGATATCGTCAGTTCATGTAGTCTACTCGTCCCTTGTTTTATACATACTGATATCGTCAATTCAGGTAGTCTACTCGTCCCTTGTTTTATACATACTGCTATCGTCATTTCAGGTAGTCTACTAGTCCCTTGTTCTATACATACTGCTATCGTCATTTCAGGTAGTCTACTAGTCCCTTGTTTTATACATACTGATATCGTCAGTTCAAGTAGTCTACTCGTCCCTTGTTCTATACATAGCGCTATCGTCAGTTCAGGTAGTCTGCTCGTCCCTTGTTCTATACATACTGCTATCGTCATTTCAGGTAGTCTACTCGTCCCTTGTTCTATACATACTGCTATCGTCATTTCAGGTAGTCTACTAGTCCCTTGTTCTATACATACTGCTATCGTCATTTCAGGTTGTCTACTCAGTCCCTTGTTCAATACATACCGCTATCGTCAATTCAGGTAGTCTACTCGTCCCTTGTTCTATAGATGCCGCTATCGTCAATTCAGGTAGTCTACTCGTCCCTTGTTCTATGCAAACCGCTATCGTAAATTCAGGTAGTCTACTCGTCCCGTGTTCTATACATACTGATATCGTCAGTTCAGGTAGTCTACTCGTCCCTTGTTCTATACATACCGCTATCGTCAGTTCAGGTAGTCTACTCGTCCCTTGTTTTATACATACTGCTATCGTCAATTCAGGTAGTCTACTCGTCCTTTGTTTTATGCATACTGCTATCGTCAATTAAGGTAGTCTACTCGTCCCTTGTTTTATACATACTGCTATCGTCAATTCAGGTAGTCTACTCGTCCTTTGTTTTATACATACTGCTATCGTCAATTCAGGTAGTCTACATGTCCCTTTTTTATACATATTGCTATCGTCAATTCAGGTAGTCCACTCGTCCCTTGTTTTATACATACTGCTATCGTCAATTCAGGTAGTCTACTCGTCCCTTGTTTTATACATACTGCTATCGTCAATTCAGGTAGTCTACTCGTCCCTTGTTTTATACATACTGATATCGTCAGTTCAGGTAGTCTACTCGTCCCTTGTTTTATAAATATTGCTATCGTCAAATCAGCTAGTCTACTCGACCCTTGTTTTATACATACTGATATGGTCAGTTCAGGTAGTCTACTCGTCCCTTGTTCTATACATAGCGCTATCGTCAGTTCAGGTAGTCTGCTCGTCCCTTGTTCTATACATACTGCTATCGGCATTTCAGGTAGTCTACTAGTCCCTTGTTCTATACATACTGCTATCGTCATTTCAGGAAGTCTACTCAGTCCCTTGTTCTATACATACCGCTATCGTTATATCAGGTAGTCTACTCGTCCTTTTTTATGCATACTGCTATCGTCAATTCAGGTAGTCTACTCGTCCCTTGTTTTATACATACTGCTATCGTCAATTCAGGTAGTCTACTTGTCCCTTGATTTATACATACTGCTATCGTCAATTCAGGTAGTCTACTCGTCCCTTGTTTTATACATACTGCTATCGTCAATTCAGGTAGTCTACTCGTCCCTTGTTTTATACATACTGCTATCGTCAATTCAGGTAGTCTACTCGTCCCTTGTTCTATACATACCGCTATCGTCAATTCAGGTAGCCTACTCGTCCCTTGTTTTATACATACTGCTATCGTCATTTCAGGTAGTCTACTCAGTCCCTTGTTCTATACATACCGCTATCGTCAATTCATGTAGTCTACTCGTCCCTTGTTCTATAGATGCCGCTATCGTCAATTCAGGTAGTCTACTCGTCCCTTGTTCTATAGATGCCGCTATCGTCAATTCATGTAGTCTACTCGTCCCTTGTTCTATGCATACCGCTATCGTAAATTCAGGTAGTCTACTCGTCCCGTGTTCTATACATACTGATATCGTCAGTTCAGGTAGTCTACTCGTCCCTTGTTCTATACATACCGCTATCGTCAATTCAGGTAGTCTACTCGTCCCTTGTTTTATACATACTGCTATCGTCAATTCAGGTAGTCTACTCGTCCTTTGTTTTATGCATACTGCTATCGTCAATTAAGGTAGTCTACTCGTCCCTTGTTTTATACATACTGCTATCGTTAATTCAGGTAGTCTACTCGTCCCTTGTTTTATACATACTGCTATCGTCAATTCAGGTAGTCTACTCGTCCCTTGTTTTATACATACTGATATCGTCAGTTCAGGTAGTCTACTCGTCCCTTGTTTTATAAATACTGCTATCGTCAAATCAGCTAGTCTACTAGTCCCTTGTTTTATACATACTGATATCGTCAGTTCAAGTAGTCTACTCGTCCCTTGTTCTATACATAGCGCTATCGTCAGTTCAGGTAGTCTGCTCGTCCCTTGTTCTATACATACTGCTATCGTCATTTCAGGTAGTCTACTCCTCCCTTGTTTTATACATACTGCTATCGTCAATTCAGGTAGTCTACTCGTCCCTTGTTTTATACATACTGATATCGTCAGTTCAGGTAGTCTACTCGTCCCTTGTTTTATAAATATTGCTATCGTCAAATCAGCTAGTCTACTCGACCCTTGTTTTATACATACTGATATCGTCAGTTCAGGTAGTCTACTCGTCCCTTGTTCTATACATAGCGCTATCGTCAGTTCAGGTAGTCTACTCGTCCCTTGTTCTATACATACTGCTATCGTCATTTCAGGTAGTCTACTAGTCCCTTGTTCTATACATACTGCTATCGTCATTTCATGTAGTCTACTCAATCCCTTGTTCTATACATACCGCTATCGTTATATCAGGTAGTCTACTCGTCCTTTTTTTATGCATACTGCTATCGTCAATTCAGGTAGTCTACTCGTCCCTTGTTTTATACATACTGCTATCGTCAATTCAGGTAGTCTACTCGTCCCTTGTTTTATACATATTGCTATCGTCAATTCAGGTAGTCTACTCGTCCCTTGTTTTATACATACTGCTATCGTCAATTCAGGTAGTCTACTCGTCCCTTGTTCTATACATACCGCTATCGTCAATTCAGGTAGCCTACTCGTCCCTTGTTTTATACATACTGCTATCGTCATTTCAGGTAGTCTACTCAGTCCCTTGTTCTATACATACCGCTATCGTCAATTCATGTAGTCTACTCGTCCCTTGTTCTATAGATGCCGCTATCGTCAATTCAGGTAGTCTACTCGTCCCTTGTTCTATGCATACCGCTATCGTAAATTCAGGTAGTCTACTCAGTCCCTTGGTCTATACATACTGCTATCGTCATTTCAGGTATTCTACTCAGTCCCTTGTTCTATACATACCGCTATCGTCATTTCAGGTAGTCTACTCGTCCTTTGTTTTATGCATACTGCTATCGTCAATTCAGGTAGTCTACTCGTCCCTTGTTTTATACATACTGATATCGTCAATTCAGGTAGTCTACTTGTCCCTTGATTTATACATACTGCTATCGTCAATTCAGGTAGTCTACTCGTCCCTTGTGTTATACATACTGCTATCGTCAATCCAGGTAGTCTTCTCGTCCCTTGTTCTATACATACCGCTATCGTCAATTCAGGTAGCCTACTCGTCCCTTGTTTTATACATACCGCAATCATCAATTCAGATAGTCTACTCGTCCCTTGTTTTATACATACCGCTATCGTCAATTCAGGTAGTCTGCTCGTCCCTTGTTCTATACATACTGCTATCGTCATTTCAGGTAGTCTACTCGTCCCTTGTTCTATACATACTGCTATCGTCATTTCAGGTAGTCTACTAGTCCCTTGTTCTATACATACTGCTATCGTCATTTCAGGTAGTCTACTCAGTCCCTTGTTCTATACATACCGCTATCGTCAATTCAGGTAGTCTACTCGTCCCTTGTTCTATAGATGCCGCTATCGTCAATTCAGGTAGTCTACTCGTCCCTTGTTCTATGCAAACCGCTATCGTAAATTCAGGTAGTCTACTCGTCCCGTGTTCTATACATACTGATATCGTCAGTTCAGGTAGTCTACTCGTCCCTTGTTCTATACATACCGCTATCGTCAGTTCAGGTAGTCTACTCGTCCCTTGTTTTATACATACTGCTATCGTCAATTCAGGTAGTCTACTCGTCCTTTGTTTTATGCATACTGCTATCGTCAATTAAGGTAGTCTACTCGTCCCTTGTTTTATACATACTGCTATCGTCAATTCAGGTAGTCTACTCGTCCTTTGTTTTATACATACTGCTATCGTCAATTCAGGTAGTCTACATGTCCCTTTTTTATACATATTGCTATCGTCAATTCAGGTAGTCTACTCGTCCCTTGTTTTATACATACTGCTATCGTCAATTCAGGTAGTCTACTAGTCCCTTGTTTTAATCATACTGCTATCGTCAATTCAGGTAGTCTACTCGTCCCTTGTTTTATACATACTGATATCGTCAGTTCAGGTAGTCTACTCGTCCCTTGTTTTATAAATATTGCTTTCGTCAAATCAGCTAGTCTACTCGACCCTCCATAGATACTTCAGAAGATTGGGGCATCCATAGATACTTCAGAAGATTGGGGCATCCATAGATACTTCAGAAGATTGGGGCATCCATAGATACTTCAGAATATTGGGGCATCCATAGATACTGCAGAATATTGGGGCATCCATAGATACTGCAGAATATTGGGGCATCCATAGATACTGCAGAATATTGGGGCATCCATAGATACTGCAGAATATTGGGGCATCCATAGATACTGCAGAATATTGGGGCATCCATAGATACTGCAGAATATTGGGGCATCCATAGATACTGCAGAATATTGGGGCATCCATAGATACTGCAGAATATTGGGGCATCCATAGATACTGCAGAATATTGGGGCATCCATAGATACTGCAGAATATTGGGGCATCCATAGATACTGCAGAATATTGGGGCATCCATAGATACTGCAGAATATTGGGGCATCCATAGATACTGCAAAATATTGGGGCATCCATAGATACTGCAGAATATTGGGGCATCCATAGATACTGCAGAATATTGGGGCATCCATAGATACTGCAGAATATTGGGGCATCCATAGATACTGCAGAATATTGGGGCATCCATAGATACTGCAGAATATTGGGGCATCCATAGATACTGCAGAATATTGGGGCATCCATAGATACTTCAGAATATTGGGGCATCCATAGATACTCCAGAATATTGGGGCATCCATAGATACTCCAGAATATTGGGGCGTCCATAGATACTTCAGAATATTGGGGCATCCATAGATACTTCAGAAGATTGGGGCATCCATAGATACTTCAGAAGATTGGGGCATCCATAGATACTGCAGAATATTGGGGCATCCATAGATACTGCAGAATATTGGGGCATCCATAGATACTGCAGAATATTGGGGCATCCATAGATACTGCAGAATATTGGGGCATCCATAGATACTGCAGAATATTGGGGCATCCATAGATACTGCAGAATATTGGGGCATCCATAGATACTGCAGAATATTGGGGCATCCATAGATACTGCAGAATATTGGGGCATCCATAGATACTGCAGAATATTGGGGCTTCCATAGATACTGCAGAATATTGGGGCATCCATAGATACTGCAGAATATTGGGGCATCCATAGATACTGCAGAATATTGGGGCATCCATAGATACTGCAGAATATTGGGGCATCCATAGATACTGCAGAATATTGGGGCATCCATAGATACTGCAGAATATTGGGGCGTCCATAGATACTGCAGAATATTGGGGCATCCATAGATACTGCAGAATATTGTGGCATCCATCGATACTGCAGAATATTGGGGCGTCCATAGATACTTCAGAATATTGGGGCTTTCAGAGATACTCCAGAATATTGGTGCTTTCAGAGATATTCCAGAATATTGGGGCGTCCATAGATACTTCAGAATATTGGGGCATCCATAGATACTTCAGAAGATTGGGGCATCCATAGATACTTCAGAAGATTGGGGCATCCATAGATACTGCAGAATATTGGGGCGTCCATAGATACTGCAGAATATTGGGGCATCCATAGATACTGCAGAAGATTGGGGCATCCATAGAAACTTCAGAATATTGGGGCATCCATAGATACTTCAGAATATTGGGGCATCCATAGAAACTTCAGAATATTGGGGCATCCATAGAAACTTCAGAATATTGGGGCATCCATAGATACTGCAGAAGATTGGGGCATCCATAGATACTTCAGAAGATTGGGGCATCCATAGCTACTTCAGAATATTGGGGCATCCATAGATACTTCAGAAGATTGGGGCATCCATAGATACTGCAGAAGATTGGGGCATCCATAGATACTGCAGAAGATTGGGGCATCCATAGATACTTCAGAATATTGGGGCATCCATAGATACTTCAGAAGATTGGGGCATCCATAGATACTTCAGAAGATTGGGGCATCCATAGATACTTCAGAAGATTGGGGCATCCATAGATACTTCAGAAGATTGGGGCATCCATAGATACTTCAGAAGATTGGGGCATCCATAGATACTTCAGAAGATTGGGGCATCCATAGATACTTCAGAAGATTGGGGCATCCATAGATACTTCAGAAGATTGGGGCATCCATAGATACTTCAGAATATTGGGGCATCCATAGATACTTCAGAATATTGGGGCATCCATAGATACTTCAGAAGATTGGGGCATCCATAGATACTTCAGAAGATTGGGGCATCCATAGATACTTCAGAAGATTGGGGCATCCATAGATACTTCAGAATATTGGGGCATCCATAGATACTTCAGAAGATTGGGGCATCCATAGATACTTCAGAAGATTGGGGCATCCATAGATACTTCAGAATATTGGGGCATCCA
>JABXNX010000115.1:23489-65526 GCA_014843695.1 Archivesica marissinica | reverse complement strand
CATCACAGTATCCGTTATATCACAGTGTCCGTTACATCACAGTATCCTTTACATCACAGTATCCGTTACATCACAGTATCCGTTACATCACAGTATCCGTTACATCACAGTATCCGTTACATCACAGTATCTGTTACATCACAGTGTCCGTTACGTCACAGTGTCCGTTACATCACAGTATCCGTTACATCACAGTATCCGTTAAATCACAGTATCCGTTACATCACAGTTTCCGTTACATCACAGTGTCCGTTACATCACAGTGTCCGTTACATCACAGTGTCCGTTACATCACAGTGTCCGTTACATCACATTATCCGTTATATCACAGTATCCGTTACATCACAGTATCCGTTACATCACAGTATCCGTTACATCACAATGTCCGTTACATCACAGTATCCGTTATATCACAGTTTCCGTTACATCACAGTGTACGTTACATCACAGTGTCCGTTACATCACAGTGTCCATTACATCACATTATCCGTTATATCACCGTATCCGTTACATCACCGTATCCGTTACATCACAGTACCCGTTACATAACAGTATCCGTTACATCACATTATCCGTTACATCACAGTATCTGTTACATCACAGTGTCCGTTCACAGTATCCGTTACATCACAGTATCCGTTATATCACAGTGTCCGCTACATCACAGTGTCCGTTACATCACAGTATCCGATACATCACAGTATCCATTATATCACAGTATCCGTTACATTGCAGCGTCCGTTACATCACAGTATCCGTTACATCACTGTCCGTCGACATCACAGTGTCCATTACATAACAGTATCCGTTACATCACAGTATCCGTTACCTCACAGTGTATGCTACATCACAGTATCCGTTATATCATAGTATCCGTTACATCACAGTATAGGTTACATCACAGTATCCGCTACATCACAGTACCCGTTACATCACAGTATCCGTTACAACACATTATCCGTTACATCACAGTATCTGTTACATCACAGTGTCCGTTTCGTCACAGTGTCCGTTACATCACAGTATCCGTTACATCACAGTATCCGTTAAATCACAGTATCCGTTACATCACAGTTTCCGTTACATCACATTTTCCGTTACATCACAGTGTCCGTTACATCACAGTGTCCGTTACATCACAGTATCCATTACATCACAGTATCCGTTACATTACAGTATCTGTTACATCACAGTGTCCGATACATCACAGTATCCGTTTTATCATAGTATCCGTTACATCACAGTATATGTTACATCACAGTATCCGTTACATCACAGTATACGTTACATCACAGTATATGTTATATCACAGTGTCCGTTACTTCAAAGTATCCGTTATATCACAGTATCCGCTACATCGCTGTATACGCTACATCACAGTATCCGTTACATCACAGTACCCGTTACATCACAGTATCCGTTACATCACATTGTTTGTTGTTTGTTGTTTGTATCCGTTACCTCACAGTGTCCGTTACATCACAGTGTCCGTTATATCACAGTACCCGTTACATCACAGTATCCGTTACAACACATTATCCGTTACATCACAGTATCCGTTACAACACATTATCCGTTACATCATAGTATCCGTTACATCACAGTGTCCGTTACATCACAGTGTCCGTTACATCACAGTGTCCGTTCACAGTATCCGTTACATTACAGTATCCGTTATATCACAGTGTCCGCTACATCACAGTGTCCGTTACATCACAGTATCCGATACATCACAGTATCCATTATATCACAGTATCCGTTACATCGCAGTGTCCGTTACATCACAGTTTCCGTTATATCACTGTCCCATTACATCACAGTATCCGTTACATCACAGTATCCGTTACCTCACAGTGTCCGTTACATCACAGTATCCGTTATATCACAGTATCCGTTACATCACAGTATAGGTTACATCACAGTATCCGTTACATCACAGTACCCGTTACATCACTGTATCCGTTACAACACATTATCCGTTACATCACAGTATCTGTTACATCACAGTGTCCGTTACGTCACAGTGTCCGTTACATCACAGTATCCGTTACATCACAGTATCCGTTAAATCACAGTATCCGTTACATCACAGTTTCCGTTACATCACAGTGTCCGTTACCTCACAGTGTCCGTTACATCACAGTGTCCGTTACATCACAGTGTCCATTACATCACAAAATCCGTTATATCACAGTATCCGTTACATCACAGTATCCGTTACATCACAGTATCCGTTACATCACAATGTACCTTACATCACAGTATCCGTTATATCACAGTATCCGTTACATCACAGTATAGGTTACATCACAGTATCCGTTACATCACAGTATCCGTTACATCACAGTATCCGTTACATCACATTATCCGTTATATCACAGTATCCGTTACAGCAAAGTATCCGTTACATCACAGTATCCGTTACCTCACAGTGTCCGTTAAATCACGGTATCCGTTACATCACAGTTTCCGTTACATCACAGTGTCCGTTACATCACAGTGTCCGTTACATCACAGTATCCGTTACATCACAGTACCCGTTACATCACAGTATCCGTTACAACACAGTATCTGTTACATCACTGTGTCCGTTACGTCACAGTGTCCGTTACATCACAGTATCCGTTACATCACAGTATCCGTTAAATCACAGTATCCGTTACATCACAGTTTCCGTTACATCACAGTGTCCGTTACATCACAGTGTCCGTTACATCACAGTGTCCGTTACATCACAGTGTCCGTTACATCACAGTGTCCATTACATCACATTATCCGTTATATCACAGTATCCGTTACATCACAGTATCCGTTACATCACAGTATCCGTTACTTCACAATGTCCGTTACATCACAGTATCCGTTATATCACAGTATCCGTTACATCACAGTATAGGTTACATCACAGTATCCGTTACATCACAGTATCCGTTACATCACATTATCCGTTACATCACATTATCCGTTATATCACAGTATCCGTTACAGCACAGTATCCGTTACATCACAGTATCCGTTACCTCACAGTGTCCGTTACATCACAGTATCCGTTATATCACAGTATCCGTTACATCACAGTATAGGTTACATCACAGTATCCGTTACATCACAGTACCCGTTACATCACAGTATCCGTTACAACACAGTATATGTTACATCACAGTGTCCGTTACGTCACAGTGTCCGTTACATCACAGTATCCGTTACATCACAGTATCCGTTAAATCACAGTATCCATTACATCACAGTTTCCGTTACATCACAGTGTCCGTTACATCACAGTGTCCGTTACATCACAGTGTCGGTTTCATCACATTATCCGTTATATTACCGTATCCGTTACATCACAGTATCCGTTACATCACAGTACCCGTTACATAACAGTATCCGTTACATCACATTATCCGTTACATCACAGTATCTGTTACATCACAGTGTCCGTTACGTCACAGTGTCCGTTACATCGCAGTGTCCGTTACATCACAGTATCCGTTATATCACTGTCCGTTACATCACAGTGTCCATTACATCACAGTATCCGTTACCTCACAGTGTCCGTTACATCACAGTATCCGTTATATCACAGTATCTGATACATCACAGTATAGGTTACATCACAGTATCCGTTGCATCACAGTACCCGTTACATCACAGTATCCGTTACAACACATTAACCGTTACATCACAGTATCTGTTACATCACAGTGTCCGTTACGTCACATTGTCCGTTACATCACAATATCCGTTATATCACAGTATCCGTTAAATCACAGTATCCGTTACATCACAGTTTCCGTTACATCACAGTGTCCGTTACATCACAGTGTCCGTTACATCACAGTGTCCATTACATCACATTATCCGTTATATCACAGTATCCGTTACATCACAGTATCCGTTACATCTCAGTATCCGTTACCTCACAATGTCCGTTACATCACAGTATCCATTATATCACAGTATCCGTTACATCACAGTATAGGTTACATCAAAGTATCCGTTACATCACAGTACCCGTTACATCACAGTATACGTTACATCACATTATCCGTTATATCACATTATCCGTTATATCACAGTATCCGTTACATCACAGTATCCGTTACATCACAGTATCCATTACCTCACAGTGTCCGTTACATCACAGTATCCGTTATATCACACTATCCGTTACATCACAATATAGGTTACATCACAGTATCCGTTACATCACAGTACCCGTTACATCACAGTATCCGTTACATCACAGTACCCGTTACATCACAGTATCCGTTACAACACAGTATCTGTTACATCAAAGTGTCCGTTACGTCACAGTGTCCGTTACATCACAGTATCCGTTACATCACAGTATCCGTTAAATCACAGTATCCGTTACATCACAGTTTCCGTTACATCACAGTGTCCGTTACATCACAGTGTCCGTTACATCACAGTGTCCGTTACATCACATTATCCGTTATATCACCGTATCCGTTACATCACAGTATCCGTTACATCACAGTACCCGTTACATCACAGTATCCGTTACATCACATTATCCGTTACATCACAGTATATGTTACATCACAGTGTCCGTTACGTCACAGTGTCCGTTACATCACAGTATCCGTTAAATCACAGTATCCGTTACATCACAGTTTCCGTTACATCACAGTGTCCGTTACATCACAGTGTCCGTTACATCACAGTGTCCGTTACATAACAGTGTCCGTTACATCACATTATCCGTTATATCACCGTATCCGTTACATCACAGTATCCGTTACATCACAGTATCCGTTACCTCACAATGTCCGTTATATCACAGTATCCGTTACATCACAGTATAGGTTACATCACAATATCCGTTACATCACATTATCCGTTACATCACATTATCCGTTATATCACAGTATCCGTTACATCACAGTATCCGTAACATCACAGTATCCGTTACCTCACAGTGTCCGTTACATCACAGTATCCGTTACAGCACAGTATCCGTTAAATCACAGTATCCGTTACATCATAATTTCCGTTACATCACAGTGTCCGTTACATCACAGTGTCCGTTACATCACAGTGTCCGTTACATCACAGTGTCCATTCACAGTATCCGTTACATCACAGTATCCGTTATATCACAGTGTCCGCTACATCACAGTGTCGGTTACTTCACAGTATCCGATACATCACAGTATCCGTTATATCACAGTATCCGTTACATCGCAGTGTCCGTTACATCACAGTATCCGTTACATAACAATATCCGTTACATCACAGTATCCGTTACATCACAATATCCGTTACATCACAGTATCCATTACATCACAGTATCCGTTACATTACAGTATCTGTTACATCACAGTGTCCGATACATCACAGTATCCGTTTTATCACAGTATCCGATACATCACAGTATATGATACATCACAGTATCCGTTACATCACAGTATACGTTACATCACAGTATACGTTACATCACAGTATATGTTATATCACAGTGTCCGTTACTTCAGAGTGTCCGTTATATCACAGTATCCGTTACATCACAGTATATACTACATCACAGTATCCGTTACATCACAGTACCCGTTACATCACAGTATCCGTTACATCACAGTATCCGTTACAACACATTATCCGTTACATCACAGTATCCGTTACAACACATTATCCGTTACATCACAGTATCTGTTACATCACAGTGTCCGTTACGTCACAGTGTCCGTTACCTCATAGTATCCGTTACACCACAGTGTCCGTTACATCACAGTGTCCGTTACATCACAGTGTCCGTTCACAGTATCCGTTACATCACAGTATCCGTTATATCACAGTGTCCGCTACATCACAGTGTCCATTACATCACAGTATCCGATACATCACAGTATCCATTATATCACAGTATCCGTTACATCGCAGTGTCCGTTACATCACAGTATCCGTTACATCACTGTCCGCTACATCACAGTGTCCATTACATAACAGTATCCGTTACATCACAGTATCCGCTACCTCACAGTGTCCGTTACATCACAGTATTCGTTATATCACAGTATCCGTTACATCACAGTATAGGTTACATCACAGTTTCCACTACATCACAGTACCCGTTACATCACACTATCCATTACAACACATTATCCGTTACATCACAGTATCCATTAAATCACAGTATCCGTTACATCACAGTTTCCGTTACATCACAGTGTCCGTTACATCACAGTGTCCGATACATCACAGTGTCCGTTACATCACAGTGTCCATTACATCACATTATCCATTATATCACAGTATCCGTTACATCAGAGTATCCGTTACATCACATTATCCGTTACCTCACAGTGTCCGTTACATCACAGTATCCGTTATATCACAGTATCCGTTACATCACAGTATAGGTTACATCACAGTATCCGTTACATCACAGTATCCGTAACAACACAGTATCTGTTACATCACAGTGTCCGTTACGTCACAGTGTCCGTTACGTCACAGTGTCCGTTACATCACAGTATCCGTTACATCACAGTATCCGTTAAATCACAGTATCCATTACATCACAGTTTCCGTTACATCACAGTGTCCGTTACATCACAGTGTCCGTTACATCACAGTGTCGGTTTCATCACATTATCCGTTATATTACCGTATCCGTTACATCACAGTATCCGTTACATCACAGTACCCGTTACATAACAGTATCCGTTACATCACATTATCCGTTACATCACAGTATCTGTTACATCACAGTGTCCGTTACGTCACATTGTCCGTTACATCGCAGTGTCCGTTACATCACAGTATCCGTTATATCACTGTCCGTTACATCACAGTGTCCATTACATCACAGTATCCGTTACCTCACAGTGTCCGTTACATCACAGTATCCGTTATATCACAGTATCTGATACATCAAAGTATAGGTTACATCACAGTATCCGTTACCTCACAATGTCCGTTACATCACAGTATCCATTATATCACAGTATCCGTTACATCACAGTATAGGTTACATCACAGTATCCGTTACATCACAGTACCCGTTACATCACAGTATACGTTACATCACATTATCCGTTACATCACATTATCCGTTATATCACAGTATCCGTTACATCACAGTATCCGTTACATCACAGTATCCGTTACCTCACAGTGTCCGTTACATCACAGTATCCGTTATATCACACTATCCGTTACATCACAATATAGGTTACATCACAGTATCCGTTACATCACAGTACCCGTTACATCACAGTATCCGTTACAACACAGTATCTGTTACATCAAAGTGTCCGTTACGTCACAGTGTCCGTTACATCACAGTATCCGTTACATCACAGTATCCGTTAAATCACAGTATCCGTTACATCACAGTTTCCGTTACATCACAGTGTCCGTTACATCACAGTGTCCGTTACATCACAGTGTCCGTTACATCACATTATCCGTTATATCACCGTATCCGTTACATCACAGTATCCGTTACATCACAGTACCCGTTACATCACAGTATCCGTTACATCACATTATCCGTTACATCACAGTATATGTTACATCACAGTGTCCGTTACGTCACAGTGTCCGTTACATCACAGTATCCGTTAAATCACAGTATCCGTTACATCACAGTTTCCGTTACATCACAGTGTCCGTTACATCACAGTGTCCGTTACATCACAGTGTCCGTTACATCACAGTGTCCGTTACATCACATTATCCGTTATATCACCGTATCCGTTACATCACAGTATCCGTTACATCACAGTATCCGTTACCTCACAATGTCCGTTATATCACAGTATCCGTTATATCACAGTATCCGTTACATCACAGTATAGGTTACATCACAATATCCGTTACATCACATTATCCGTTACATCACATTATCCGTTATATCACAGTATCCGTTACATCACAGTATCCGTAACATCACAGTATCCGTTACCTCACAGTGTCCGTTACATCACAGTATCCGTTACAGCACAGTATCCGTTAAATCACAGTATCCGTTACATCATAATTTCCGTTACATCACAGTGTCCTTTACATCACAGTGTCCGTTACATCACAGTGTCCGTTACATCACAGTGTCCATTCACAGTATCCGTTACATCACAGTATCCGTTATATCACAGTGTCCGCTACATCACAGTGTCGGTTACTTCACAGTATCCGATACATCACAGTATCCGTTATATCACAGTATCCGTTACATCGCAGTGTCCGTTACATCACAGTATCCGTTACATAACAATATCCGTTACATCACAGTATCCGTTACATCACAATATCCGTTACATCACAGTATCCATTACATCACAGTATCCGTTACATTACAGTATCTGTTACATCACAGTGTCCGATACATCACAGTATCCGTTTTATCACAGTATCCGATACATCACAGTATATGATACATCACAGTATCCGTTACATCACAGTATACGTTACATCACAGTATACGTTACATCACAGTATATGTTATATCACAGTGTCCGTTACTTCAGAGTATCCGTTATATCACAGTATCCGTTACATCACAGTATACACTACATCACAGTATCCGTTACATCACAGTACCCGTTACATCACAGTATCCGTTACATCACATTATCCGTTATATCACAGTATCCGTTACATCACAGTATCCGTTACATCACAGTATCCGTTACCTCACAGTGTCCGTTACATAACAGTATCCGTTATATCACAGTACCCGTTACATCACAGTATCCGTTACAACACATTATCCGTTACATCACAGTATCCGTTACACCACATTATCCGTTACATCACAGTATCTGTTACATCACAGTGTCCGTTACGTCACAGTGTCCGTTACCTCATAGTATCCGTTACACCACAGTGTCCGTTACATCACAGTGTCCGTTACATCACAGTGTCCGTTCACAGTATCCGTTACATCACAGTATCCGTTATATCACAGTGTCCGCTACATCACAGTGTCCATTACATCACAGTATCCGATACATCACAGTATCCATTATATCACAGTATCCGCTACATCACAGTGTCCATTACATAACAGTATCCGTTACATCACAGTATCCGCTACCTCACAGTGTCCGTTACATCACAGTATTCGTTATATCACAGTATCCGTTACATCACAGTATAGGTTACATCACAGTTTCCACTACATCACAGTACCCGTTACATCACACTATCCATTACAACACATTATCCGTTACATCACAGTATCTGTTACATCACAGTGTCCGTTTCGTCTCAGTGTCCGTTACATCACAGTATCCGTTACATCACAGTATCCGTTAAATCACAGTATCCGTTACATCACAGTTTCCGTTACATCACAGTGTCCGTTACATCACAGTGTCCGATACATCACAGTGTCCGTTACATCACAGTGTCCATTACATCACATTATCCATTATATTACAGTATCCGTTATATCACAGTATCCGTTACCTCACAATGTCCGTTACATCACAGTATCCGTTATATCACAGTATCCGTTACATCACAGTATAGGTTACATCACAGTATCCGTTACATCACAGTACCCGTTACATCACAGTATCCGTTACATCACATTATCCGTTACATCACATTATCCGTTATATCACAGTATCCGTTACATCACAGTATCCGTTACATCACATTATCCGTTACCTCACAGTGTCCGTTACATCACAGTATCCGTTATATCACAGTATCCGTTACATCACAGTATAGGTTACATCACAGTATCCGTTACATCACAGTATCCGTAACAACACAGTATCTGTTACATCACAGTGTCCGTTACGTCACAGTGTCCGTTACATCACAGTATCCATTACATCACAGTATCCGTTAAATCACAGTATCCGTTACATCACAGTTTCCGTTACATCACAGTGTCCGTTACATCACAGTGTCCGTTACATCACAGTGTCCGTTACATCACATTATCCGTTATATCACCGTATCCGTTACATTAAAGTATCCGTTACATCACAGTACCCGTTACATCACAGTATCCGTTACATCACATTATCCGTTACATCTTAGTATCTGTTACATCACAGTGTCCGTTACGTCACAGTGTCCGTTACATCACAGTATCCGTTACATCACAGTATCCGTTACATCACAGTATCCGTTACATCACAGTATCCGTTACATCACAGTATCCATTACATCACAGTATCCGTTACATCACAGTACCCGTTACATCACAGTATCCGTTACATCACATTATCCGTTATATCACAGTATCCATTACATCACAGTATCCGTTACATCACAGTATCCGTTAACTCACAGTGTCCGTTACATCACAGTATCCGTTATATCACAGTACCCGTTACATCACAGTATCCGTTACAACACATTATCCGTTACATCACAGTATCCGTTACAACACATTATCCGTTACATCACAGTGTCCGATACCTCACAGTGTCCGTTACCTCATAGTATCCGTTACACCACAGTGTCCGTTACATCACAGTGTCCGTTACATCACAGTGTCCGTTCACAGTATCCGTTATATCACAGTATCCGTTATATCACAGTATCCGATACATCACAGTATCCATTATATCACAGTATCCGTTACATCGCAGTGTCCGTTACATCACAGTATCCGTTACATCACTGTCCGCTACATCACAGTGTCCATTACATAACAGTATCCGTTACATCACAGTATCCGTTACCTCACAGTGTCCGTTACATCACAGTATCCGTTATATCACAGTATCCGTTACATCACAGTATAGGTTACATCACAGTTTCCGCTACATCACAGTACCCGTTACATCACAGTATCCATTACAACACATTATCCGTTACATCACAGTATCTGTTACATCACAGTGTCCGTTTCGTCACAGTGTCCGTTACATCACAGTATCCGTTACATCACAGTATCCGTTAAATCACAGTATCCGTTACATCTCAGTTTCCGCTACATCACAGTGTCCGTTATATCACAGTGTCCGTTACATCACAGTGTCCGTTACATCACAGTGTCCGTTACATCACAGTATCCGTTAAATCACAGTATCCGTTACATCACAGTTTCCGTTACATCACAGTGTCCGTTACATCACAGTGTCCGTTACATCACAGTGTCCGTTACATCACAGTGTCCATTACATCACATTATCCATTATATTACAGTATCCGTTACATCACAGTATCCGTTACATCACAGTATCCGTTACCTCACAATGTCCGTTACATCACAGTATCCGTTATATCACAGTATCCGTTACATCACAGTATAGGTTACATCACAGTATCCGTTACATCACAGTACCCGTTACATCACAGTATCCGTTACATCACATTATTCGTTACATCACATTATCCGTTATATCACAGTATCCGTTACATCACAGTATCCGTTACATCACAGTATCCGTTACATCACAGTATCCGTTATATCACAGTATCCGTTACATCACAGTATAGGTTACATCACAGTATCCGTTACATCACAGTATCCGTAACAACACAGTATCTGTTACATCACAGTGTCCGTTACGTCACAGTGTCCGTTACATCACAGTATCCGTTACATCACAGTATCCGTTACATCACAGTATCCATTACAACACATTATCCGTTACATCACAGTATATGTTACATCACAGTGTCCGTTTCGTCACAGTGTCCGTTACATCACAGTATCCGTTACATCACAGTATCCGTTAAATCACAGTATCCGTTACATCTCAGTTTCCGCTACATCACAGTGTCCGTTACATCAAAGTGTCCGTTACATCAAAGTGTCCGTTACATCACAGTGTCCGTAACATCACAGTGTTCATTACATCACATTATCCATTATATTACAGTATCCGTTACATCACAGTATCCGTTACATCACAGTATCCGTTACCTCACAATGTCCGTTACATCACAGTATCCGTTATATCACAGTATCCGTTACATCACAGTATAGGTTACATCACAGTATCCGTTACATCACAGTACCCGTTACATCACAGTATCCGTTACATCACATTATCCGTTACATCACATTATCCGTTATATCACAGTATCCGTTACATCACAGTATCCGTTACATCACAGTATCCGTTACCTCACAGTATCCGTTACATCACAGTATCCGTTATATCACAGTATCCGTTACATCACAGTATAGGTTACATCACAGTATCCGTTACATCACAGTATCCGTAACAACACAGTATCTGTTACATCACAGTGTCCGTTACGTCACAGTGTCCGTTACATCACAGTATCCGTTACATCACAGTATCCGTTAAATCACAGTATCCGTTACATCACAGTTTCCGTTACATCACAGTGTCCGTTACATCACAGTGTCCGTTACATCACAGTGTCCGTTATATCACAGTATAGGTTATATCACAGTATCCGTTACATCACAGTATAGGTTACATCACAGTATCCGTTACATCACATTATCCGTTACATCACAGTATCTGTTACATCACAGTGTCCGTTACGTCACAGTGTCCGTTACATCACAGTATCCGTTACATCACAGTATCCGTTAAATCACAGTGTCCGTTACATCACAGTATCCGTTACATAACAATATCCGTTACATCACAGTATCCGTTACATCACAGTATCCGTTACATCACAGTATCCATTACATCACAGTATCCGTTACATTACAGTATCTGTTACATCACAGTGTCCGATACATCACAGTATCCGTTTTATCACAGTATCCGTTACATAACAGTGTCCGTTACGTCACAGTGTCCGTTACATCATAGTATCCGTTACATCACAGTATCCGTTAAATCACAGTATCCGTTATATCTCAGTTTCCGCTACATCACAGTGTCCGTTATATCACAGTGTCCGTTACATCACAGTGTCCGTTACATCACAGTGTCCGTTAATCACAGTATCCGTTACATCACAGTTCCGTTACATCACAGTATCCGTTACATCACAGTATCCGTTACATCACAGTATCTGTTACATCACAGTATCCGTTACATCACAGTATCCGTTACATCACAGTATCCGTTACATCACAGTGTCCGTTACATCACAGTATCCGTTACATCACAGTATCCGTTACATCACAGTGTCCGTTACATCACAGTGTCCGTTACATCACAGTTCCGTTACATCACAGTATCCGTTACATCACAGTATCCGTTACATCACAGTGTCCGTTACATCACAGTGTCCGTTACATCACAGTATCCGTTACATCACAGTATCCGTTATATCACAGTATCCGTTACATCACAGTATCCGTTACATCACAGTGTCCGTTACATCACAGTATCCGTTACATCACAGTATCCGTTACATCACAGTATCCGTTACATCACAGTATCCGTTACATCACAGTATCCGTTACATCACAGTATCCGTTACATCACAGTATCCGTTACATCACAGTATCCGTTACATCACAGTATCCGTTACATCACAGTATCCGTTACATCACAGTATCCGTTACATCACAGTATCCGTTACATCACAGTATCCGTTACATCACAGTATCCGTTACATCACAGTGTCCTTTACATCACAGTATCCGTTACACACAGTTCCGTTACATCACAGTCACAGTATCCGTTTACAGTGTCCGTTACATCACAGTATCCGTTTATCAGTGTCCGTTACATCACAGTATCCGTTATATCACAGTATTCGTTACATCACAGTATCCGTTACATCACAGTATCCGTTACATCACAGTATCCGTTACATCACAGTATATGTTGCATTACAGTATCCGTTACATCACAGTATCCTTTACAGCACGGTATCCGTTACATCACAGTATCCGTTATATCACAGTATCCGTTACATCACAGTATCCGTTACATCACAGTATCCGTTACATCACAGTATCCGTTACATCACAGTATCCGTTACATCACAGTATCCGTTACATCACAGTATCCGTTACATCACAGTATCCGTTACATCACAGTATCCGTTACATCACAGTATCCGTTACATCACAGTATCCGTTACATCACAGTATCCGTTACATCACAGTATCCGTTACATCACAGTATCCGTTACATCACAGTATCCGTTACATCACAGTATCCGTTACATCACAGTATCCGTTACATCACAGTATCCGTTACATCACAGTATCCGTTACATCACAGTATCCGTTATATCACAGTATCCGTTACATCACAGTATCCGTTACATCACAGTATCCGTTACATCACAGTATCCGTTACATCACAGTATCCGTTACATCACAGTATCCGTTACATCACAGTGTCCGTTACATCACAGTGTCCGTTACATCACAGTATCCGTTACATCACAGTATCCGTTACATCACAGTATCCGTTAAATCACAGTATCCGTTACATCTCAGTTTCCGCTACATCACAGTGTCCGTTACATCAAAGTGTCCGTTACATCAAAGTGTCCGTTACATCACAGTGTCCGTAACATCACAGTGTCCATTACATCACATTATCCATTATATTACAGTATCCGTTACATCACAGTATCCGTTACATCACAGTATCCGTTACCTCACAATGTCCGTTACATCACAGTATCCGTTATATCACAGTATCCGTTACATCACAGTATAGGTTACATCACAGTATCCGTTACATCACAGTACCCGTTACATCACAGTATCCGTTACATCACATTATCCGTTACATCACATTATCCGTTATATCACAGTATCCGTTACATCACAGTATCCGTTACATCACAGTATCCGTTACCTCACAGTATCCGTTACATCACAGTATCCGTTATATCACAGTATCCGTTACATCACAGTATAGGTTACATCACAGTATCCGTTACATCACAGTATCCGTAACAACACAGTATCTGTTACATCACAGTGTCCGTTACGTCACAGTGTCCGTTACATCACAGTATCCGTTACATCACAGTATCCGTTAAATCACAGTATCCGTTACATCACAGTTTCCGTTACATCACAGTGTCCGTTACATCACAGTGTCCGTTACATCACAGTGTCCGTTATATCACAGTATAGGTTATATCACAGTATCCGTTACATCACAGTATAGGTTACATCACAGTATCCGTTACATCACATTATCCGTTACATCACAGTATCTGTTACATCACAGTGTCCGTTACGTCACAGTGTCCGTTACATCACAGTATCCGTTACATCACAGTATCCGTTAAATCACAGTGTCCGTTACATCACAGTATCCGTTACATAACAATATCCGTTACATCACAGTATCCGTTACATCACAGTATCCGTTACATCACAGTATCCATTACATCACAGTATCCGTTACATTACAGTATCTGTTACATCACAGTGTCCGATACATCACAGTATCCGTTTTATCACAGTATCCGTTACATAACAGTGTCCGTTACGTCACAGTGTCCGTTACATCATAGTATCCGTTACATCACAGTATCCGTTAAATCACAGTATCCGTTATATCTCAGTTTCCGCTACATCACAGTGTCCGTTATATCACAGTGTCCGTTACATCACAGTGTCCGTTACATCACAGTGTCCGTTACATCACAGTATCCGTTATATCACTGTCCGTTACATCACAGTATCCTGTACAGCACAGTATCCGTTACATCACCGTATCTGTTACATCACAGTGTCCGTTACGTCACAGTGTCCGTTACATCACAGTATCCATTACATCACAGTATCCGTTAAATCACAGTATCCGTTACATCTCAGTTTCCGTTACATCACAGTGTCCGTTACATCACAGTGTCCGTTACATCACAGTGTCCGTTACATCACAGTGTCCGTTCGCAATATCCGTTACATCACAGTATCCGTTATATCACAGTGTCCGCTACATCACAGTGTCCGTTACATAACAGTATACGATACATCACAGTATCCATTATATCACAGTATCCGTTACATCGCAGTGTCCGTTACATCACAGTATCCGTTATATCACAGTATCCGTTACATCACAGTATCCGTTACATCACAGTATCCTTTACAGCACAGTATCCGTTACATCACAGTATCCGTTACATCACAGTATCCGTTACATCACAGTGTCCTTTACATCACAGTATCCGTTACACCACAGTATCCGTTACATCACAGTGTCCGTTACATCACAGTGTCCGTTTACAGTATTCGTTACATCACAGTATCCGTTACATCACAGTATCCGTTACCTCACAGTATCCGTTACATCACAGTGTCCTTTACATCACAGTATCCGTTACACCACAGTATCCGTTACATCACAGTGTCCGTTACATCACAGTGTCCGTTTACAGTATCCGTTACATCACAGTATCCGTTATTTCACAGTGTTAGTTACACCACAGTGTCCGTTACAGCACAGTAACCGTTACATCACAGTATCCGTTACATCACAGTATCCGTTACATCACAGTATCCGTTGTATCACAGTATATGTTGCATTACAGTATCCGTTACATCACAGTATCCTTTACAGCACGGTATCCGATACATCACAGTATCCGTTATATCACAGTATCCGTTACATCACAGTATATGTTACATCACAGTATCTGTTACATCACAGTATCCGTTACATCACAGTATCCGTTACATCACAGTATCCGTTACATCACAGTATCCGTTACATCACAGTATCCGTTGTATCACAGTATATGTTGCATTACAGTATCCGTTACATCACGGTATCCGTTACATCACAGTATCCGTTGTATCACAGTATATGTTGCATTACAGTATCCGTTACATCACAGTATCCTTTACAGCACGGTATCCGTTACATCACAGTATCCGTTATATCACAGTATCCGTTACATCACAGTATCCGTTACATCACAGTATCCTTTACAGCACAGTATCCGTTACATCACAGTATCCGTTACATCACAGTATCCGTTACATCACAGTGTCCTTTACATCACAGTATCCGTTACACCACAGTATCCGTTACATCACAGTGTCCGTTACATCACAGTGTCCGTTTACAGTATTCGTTGCATCACAGTATCCGTTATATCACAGTGTTAGTTACATCACAGTGTCCGATACAGCACAGTATCCGTTACATCACAGTATCCGTTACATCACAGTATATGTTGCATTACAGTATCCGTTACATCACAGTATCCTTTACAGCACGGTATCCGATACATCACAGTATCCGTTATATCACAGTATCCGTTACATCACAGTATATGTTACATCACAGTATCTGTTACATCACAGTATCCGTTACATCACAGTATCCGTTACATCACAGTATCTGTTACATCACAGTTTCCGTTACATCACAGTATCCGTTACACCACAGTGTCCTTTACATCACAATATCCGTTACACCACAGTATCCGTTACATCACAGTATCCGTTATACCATAGTATCCGTTACATTACAGTATCCGTTACATCACAGTATCCGTTACACCACAGTATCCGTTATACCACAGTATCCGTTACATCTCAGTGTCCGTTACACCACAATATCCGTTACATCACAGTATCCGTTTTGCCACAGTATCCGTTACATCACAGTATCCGTTATATCACAGTATCCTTAACAACACAGTATCCGTTATATCACAGTATCCGTTACATCACAGTGTCCGCTAAATCACAGTATCCGTTATATCACAGTATCCGTTACATCACAGTATCCGTTATATCACAGTATCCGTTACATCACAGTATCCGTTACATCACAGTATCCTTTACATCACAGTATCAGTTATATCACAGTATCCGTTGCATCACAGTATCCTTTACATCACAGTAACCTTTACATCACAGTATCCGTTACATCACAGTATCCATTACATCAAAGTGTCCGTTACATCACAGTGTATGTTACATCACAGTGTCCATTACATCACAGTGTCCGTTATATCACAGTGTCTGTTCACAGTATCCGTTACATCACAGTATCCGTTATATCACAGTGTTCGTTACCTCACAGTGTCCGTTACATCACAGTATCCGATACATCATAGTATCCGTTATATCACAGTATCCGTTACATACCAGTATCCGTTACATAACAATATCCGTTATATCACAGTATCCGTTACATCACAGTATCCGTTATATCACTGTCCGTTACAACACAGTGTCCGTTACATCACAGTATCTGTTTCATAACAGTATCCGATACATCACAGTATCCGTTACATCACAGTATCCGTTACATCACAGTATCCATTACATCACAGTATCCGTAACATTACAGTATCTGTTACATTACAGTGTCCGTTACATCACAGTATCTGTTACATCATAATATCCGTTAAATCACAGTATCCATTACATCACAGTTTCCGTTACATCACAGTGTATGTTACATCACAGTGTCCGTTACATCACAGTGTCCGTTACCTCACAGTGTCCATTACATCACATTATCCGTTATATAACAGTATCCGTTACATCACAGTATCCGTTACATCACAGTATCCGTTACCTCACAATGTCCGTTACATCACAGTATCCATTACATCACAGTATAGGTTACATCACAGTATCCGTTACATCACAGTACCCGTTACATCACAGTATCCGTTACATCACATTATCCGTTACATCACATTATCCGTTATATCACAGTATCCGTTACATCACAGTATCCGTTACATCACAGTATCCGTAACCTCACAGTGTCCGTTACATCACAGTATCCGTTATATCACAGTATCCGTTACATCACAGTATAGGTTACATCACAGTATCCGTTACATTACAGTATCTGTTACATCACAGTATCCTTAACATCACAGTATCCGTTACATCACAGTATCCGTTACATCACAGTATACGTTACATCACAGTATCTCTTACATCACAGTATCCGTTACATCACAGTATCCGTTACCTCACAGTATCCGTTACATCACAGTGTCCTTTACATCACAGTATCCATTACACCACAGTATCCGTTACATCACAGTGTCCGTTACATCACAGTGTCCGTTTACCGTATCCGTTACATCACAGTATCCGTTATATCACAGTGTTAGTTACATCACAGTGTCCGTTACAGCACAGTATCCGTTACATCACAGTATCCGTTACATCACAGTATCCGTTACATCACAGTATCCGTTGTATCACAGTATATGTTGCATTACAGTATCCGTTACATCACAGTATCCTTTACAGCACGGTATCCGATACATCACAGTATCCGTTATATCACAGTATCCGTTACATCACAGTATATGTTACATCACAGTATCTGTTACATCACAGTATCCGTTACATCACAGTATCCGTTACATCACAGTATCCGTTAAATCACAGTATCCGTTATATCTCAGTTTCCGTTACATCACAGTATCCGTTATATCACAGTGTTCGCTACATCACAGTGTCCGTTACATCACAGTATCCGATACATCACAGTATCCATTATATCACAGTATCCGTTACATCACAGTGTCCGTTACATCACAGTATCCGTTATATCACTGTCCGTTACATCACAGTGTCCATTACATCACAGTATCCGTTACATAACAATATCCGTTATATCACAGTATCCGTTACATCACAGTATCCGTTACATCACAGTATCCATTACATCACAGTATCCGTTACATTACAGTATCTGTTACATCACAGTATCCGTTATATCACAGTATCCGTTACATCACAGTATCCATTACAGCACAGTATTCGTTACATCACAGTATCCTTAACATCACAGTATCCGTTACATCACAGTATCCGTTACATCACAGTATACGTTACATCACAGTATCTGTTACATCACAGTATCCGTTACATCACAGTATCCGTTACATCACAGTATCCGTTACATCACAGTGTCCTTTACATCACAGTATCCGTTACACCACAGTATCCGTTACATCACAGTGTCCGTTACATCACAGTGTCCGTTTACAGTATCCGTTACATCACAGTATCCGTTATATCACAGTGTTAGTTACATCACAGTGTCCGTTACAGCACAGTATCCGTTACATCACAGTATCCGTTACATCACAGTATCCGTTAAATCACAGTATCCGTTACATCACAGTATATGTTGCATTACAGTATCCGTTACATCACAGTATCCTTTACAGCACGGTATCCGATACATCACAGTATCCGTTATATCACAGTATCCGTTACATCACAGTATAATTATGTTACATCACAGTATCTGTTACATCACAGTATCCGCTACATCACAGTATCCGTTACATCACAGTATCTTTTACATCACAGTTTCCGTTACATCACAGTATACGTTACATCACAGTATCTGTTACATCACAGTATCCGTTACATCACAGTATCCGTTACATCACAGTATCCGTTACATCACAGTGTCCTTTACATCACAGTATCCGTTACACCACAGTATCCGTTACATCACAGTGTCCGTTACATCACAGTGTCCGTTTACAGTATCCGTTACATCACAGTATCCGTTATATCACAGTGTTAGTTACATCACAGTGTCCGTTACAGCACAGTATCCGTTACATCACAGTATCCGTTACATCACAGTATCCGTTACATCACAGTATCCGTTACATCACAGTATATGTTGCATTACAGTATCCGTTACATCACAGTATCCTTTACAGCACGGTATCCGATACATCACAGTATCCGTTATATCACAGTATCCGTTACATCACAGTATAATTATGTTACATCACAGTATCTGTTACATCACAGTATCCGTTACATCACAGTATCCGTTACATCACAGTATCTGTTACATCACAGTTTCCGTTACATCACAGTATCCTTTACACCACAGTGTCCTTTACATCACAATATCCGTTACACCACAGTATCCGTTACATCACAGTATCCGTTATACCACAGTATCCGTTACATTACAGTACCCGTTACATCACAGTATCCGTTACACCACAGTATCCGTTATACCACAGTATCCGTTACATTACAGTACCCGTTACATCACAGTATCCGTTACACCACAATATCCGTTACATCACAGTATCCGTTTCGCCACAGTATCCGTTACATCACAGTATCCGTTATATCACAGTATCCGTTACATCACAGTATCCATTACATCACAGTATCCTTAGCATCACATTATCCGTTATATCACAGTATCCGTTACATCACAGTGTCCGCTAAATCACAGTATCCGTTATATCACAGTATCCGTTACATCACAGTATCCTTTATATCACAGTATCCGTTACATCACAGTATCCGTTACATCACAGTATCCTTTACATCACAGTATCAGTTATATCACAGTATCCGTTACACCACAGTATCCGTTACATCACAGTATGCGTTGTACCACATTATCCGTTACATCACAGTATCCGTTATATCACAGTATCCGTTGCATCACAGTATCCGTTACATCACAGTAACCTTTACATCAAAGTATCCGTTACATCACAGTATCCGCTACATCAAAGTGTCCGTTACATCACAGTGTCCGTTACATCACAGTGTCCATTACATCACAGTGTCCGTTATATCACAGTGTCTGTTCACAGTATCCGTTACCTCACAGTATCCGATATATCACAGTGTCCGTTACATCACAGTGTCCGTTACATCACAGTATCCGATACATCACAGTATCCGTTATATCACAGTATCCGTTACATCACAATGTCCGTTACATCACAGTATCCGTTATCTCACTGTCCGTTACATCACAGTGTCCGTTACATCACAGTATCTCTTTCATAACAGTATCCGTTACATCACAGTACCCGTTACATCACAGTATCCGTTACATCACAGTGTCCTTTACATCACAGTATCCGTTACATCACAGTATCCGTTACATCACAGTATGCGTTGTACCACATTATCCGTTACATCACAGTATCCGTTATATCACAGTATCCGTTGCATCACAGTATCCGTTACATCACAGTAACCTTTACATCAAAGTATCCGTTACATCACAGTATCCGCTACATCAAAGTGTCCGTTACATCACAGTGTCCGTTACATCACAGTGTCCATTACATCACAGTGTCCGTTATATCACAGTGTCTGTTCACAGTATCCGTTACATCACAGTATCCGTTATATCACAGTGTCCGTTACATCACAGTGTCCGTTACATCACAGTATCCGATACATCACAGTATCCGTTATATCACAGTATCCGTTACATCACAATGTCCGTTACATCACAGTATCCGTTATCTCACTGTCCGTTACATCACAGTGTCCGTTACATCACAGTATCTGTTTCATAACAGTATCCGTTACATCACAGTATCCGTTACATCACAGTATCCGTTACATCACAGTATCCATTACATCACAGTATCCGTAACATTACAGTATCTGTTACATTACAGTGTCCGTTACATCACAGTGTCCGTTATATCACAGTGTCCGTTGCAGCACAGTATTCTTTACATCACAGTATCCGTTACATCACAGTATACGTTACATCACAGTAGCCGTTATATCACAGTATATGTTACATCACAGTATCCGTTACATCACAGTATCCGTTACATCACATTATCCGTTATATCACAGTATATGTTACATCACAGTGTCCTTTACATCACAGTATCCGTAACATCACAGTATCTGTTACATCATAGTATCCGTTACATCACAGTATCCGTTACATCACAGTGTCCTTTACATCACAGTATCCGTTATATCACAGTGTCCTTTACATCACAGTATACGTTGCATCACAGTATACGATACATCACAGTGTCCTTTACATCACAGTATCCGTTACATCACATTATCCGTTGCATCACAGTATCCGTTACATCACAGTGTCCGCTACACCACAGTATCCGTTACATCACAGTATCCGTTACATCACAGTGTCCGTTACATAACAGTATCCGTTACATCACAGTGTCCTTTACATCACAGTATCCGTTACATCACAGTATCCTTTACAGCACAGTATCCGTTACATCACGGTATCCGTTACATCACAGTATACGATACATCACAATGTCCTTTACATCACAGTATCCGTTACATCACAGTATCCGTTACATCACAGTATACGTTACATCACAGTATCCGTTGCATCACAGTATCCGTTACATCACAGTATACGTTACATCACAGTGTCCGTTACATCACAGTATCCGTTACATCACAGTATCCGTTACATCACAGTATTCGTTACATCACAGTATCCGTTACATCACAGTATCCTTTACATCACAGTGTCCGTTACATCACAGTATCCGATGCATCACAGTATACGATACATCACAGTGTCCTTTACATCACAGTATCCGTTACATCACAGTATCCGTTACATCACAGTATCCGTTACATCACAGTGTCATTTACCTCACAGTATCGGTTATATCACAGTATCCGTTACATCACAGTATCCGTTATATCACAGTATCCGTTACATCACAGTGTCCTTTACATCACAGTATCCGTTACATCACAGTATCCGTTACATCACAGTATCCGTTACATCACAGTGTCCGTTATATCACAGTATCCGTTATACCACAGTATCCGTTACATCACAGTATCCGTTGCATCACAGTATCCGTTACATCACAGTATCCGTTACATCACAGTGTCCTTTACATTACCGTATTCGCTACATCAAAGTTTCCGTTACATCACAGTGTCCGTTACATCACAGTGTCCGTTACACCACAGTATCCGTTACATCACAGTGTCCGTTACACCAGTGTCCGTTACACCACAGTGTCCGTTACATCACAGTGTCCGTTACATCACAGTATACGTTACCTCACAATATCCGTTACATCACAGACAAAGCTCTTTCATTTGGTGGTTATTATAATACACTAAGTACAATAGTATGTAAAGATAGCAAATGTTTAGCCATTTTTCTGATGATTTCAGATGTGTCTTGCTCACCATTGTATTTATGCTGTATCTGGATCGTGTCGGGTTTCCATGTCCGAAATTCTGCGCATCCAAAAAAGAGAAAACCAGGAGAGGAGCACATAGGGTCCCTTTGTTGCAAATGTTTCCCGTGAGTAGTGTTTACACAAATATTAAATTTAACATGTAGCAAAAATCCTTCATAAAACACTGTCATAACGTCATACCTTTGTATTTGCAGTCCATTAGTACATATTGGACATATGTCAATGTCGTGCGTGCGTGCGAGCGTGCGAGCGTGCGAGCGTGCGTGCGTACGTGCGTGTTAATTAAGATATAAGCCTCACACAGTCCAATATTTTACATATTGGATTCGTTTTCGGCTTATATCCTATACATAAAATGCATTGCAAACTGTAACTGTATTTTTGTTGTTTTATATTTCGTCGCTACCGATTATATGAGCGATGGGCAGTTTACCTAACAACACCACTCCTGGACAGGCTACAGCGGTTAATCAGTACTTGGTACACCAACCTCTGTAAGACACTGCCAACGTTTTCATACTGAGCAGTGCTCGAGCCCGTGACCATCAGTTATGTTAGGTTAAGTGGTATATAAGTCAGTGACCGAACACCTACACCTAACATCACCTTTCCTAGGCAGGTTCCAGCGGTTAACCAATACTTGGTACACAAACACCCATAAGAAATAACTTTTTCATACTGAGTAAGGCTACAGTGGAATACAATTCAGTGAGCGTAACAACTCGACGACAGGCGGTCTGTAATTGTATGCTATATGTATGTATATATATAGACAGGAATAATTCAATATGATTGGTATTATCTGGATATCCTGGTATAGCGAATAGGACTGAAACCTGACACTTCCTTGAATACATTTTGTTTTCAGATTTTGTTGAGTGTTTTGCTGACGTGGCTTGTGTGTGGAATTCTCACTGCAGTCGGTGCATTCTCCGACGACCCAAATCTACTCTCATACCGCGCTAGAACCGATGTCAGAGTGGAGCTTATTCACAGAACGCCCTGGTTTTATATTCCATACCCAGGTATAGGTCTGGTTACACCAATTTATTTATAATAATAATAAAGACTTTATTTTACGAGATAACTCATTTAAAGACGTTCTCTACAGTTTTGTAATTTTTTTTACAATAATATAATTTGTTCATACTTGGTACATCACTAGTACTATGTATTACTAACCAAAATATGAAATAAAATTTATAACATGCCGATTTTCCATTTCGGCCAATAATTTTTCATTTTTGGCGACAAAAGTAAAATATAAAAATATTTGCAATTATTATGTGTGTATTGATATACTATTATGTTACATATAATATGTTATGTATAATATGTTATGTATAATATGTTACGTATAATATGTTATGTATAATATGTTACGTATAGTATGTTATGTATAATATGTTACATATAATATGTTACATATAGTATGTTATGTATAATATGTTATGTATAATATGTTATGTATAGTATGTTACGTATAGTATGTTATGTATAATATGTTATGTATAATATGTTACGTATAGTATGTTACGTATGGTATGTTATGTATAATATGTTATGTATAGTATGTTACGTATAGTATGTTACGTATAGTATGTTATGTATAATATGTTATGTATAATATGTTACGTATAGTATGTTACGTATAGTGTGTTACATATAATATGTTACGTATAATATGTTACGTATAGTATGTTATGTATAATATGTTACGTATAGTATGTTACGTATAGTATGTTATGTATAATATGTTATGTATAATATGTTACGTATAATATGTTATGTATAATATGTATCGTTAGTTGTTTGTTTCATGTAATATTTAGGATATAATTTCAAATATTTTCTCTCTCACAATAATAGAATTTCTTCAAATGTTGTATATCATTAGTTCAATGTATGCCTAAGTAAAACATTACATACTATTGGTATGCTAAGTAAAACATTACATACAATTGGTATGCTAAGTAAAACATTACATACAATTGGTATGCTAAGTAAAACATTACATACAATTGGTATGCTAAGTAAAACATTACATACAATTGGTATGCTAAGTAAAACATTACATACAATTGCTATGCTAAGTAAAACATTACATACAATTGCTATGCTAAGTAAAACATTACATACAATTGGTATGCTAAGTAAAACATTACATAAAGTTGCTATGCTAAGTAAAACATTACATACAATTGGTATGCTAAGTAAAACATTACATACAATTGGGATGCTAAGTAAAACATTACATAAAGTTGCTATGCTAAGTAAAACATTACATACAATTGGTATGCTAAGTAAAACATTACATACAATTGGGATGCTAATGACTTGGGTTTTTTTTATGAATTAATTTGTAACATGCCAATTTTCCTTCGTTTTCTTTAAAACTGATGGAAATATATGTATCTCGTCAGTAAGCTTACAACAGGCATATTATTATTTAAAGATAACTTTTACATTATAGAAGATCTAATTATGTTCATGTGTATTCACTAACATCATTGTTGACACAGGAAATAAGTAACCTAATGTAAGGGAGGTAATTTTTCTATCATAAAAATGAAAAATGCATATATTGTGATACTATTTAAAACTAAGTACCACATCTTATCTTTGTAAATAATGCCTATTGAGTGTTTTATATGTCGTCTTCATATTTTATTACAACTGAAATGCATTTGCTAATTAGGCTAATCCCAATCTGATTGGAATTGGTATTTGATCCGTTTTAAAACATTTTTTAGTTTGCGCAGTAGTGCTTATTTTGCTTTCAGTATTTTTCATTCCATTACATCTTAATAAGATTTTAAATTTCAATTAGCGATTGCTTTTCAGCTTTATCTCACACATGTAGTTATCACATGTACATGTATATACTATAGTAGTGCAATATGTTATAGATGAATGATGTATATATACATAGTCTCTTGTAACTCTGAATTGAGTGGCAATGTACTTTTTCATATGTAAACTATATTCTATGTTTGTTATAGGCTGTACATTGATGAGACTGAAATAAAGAATAAAATATAAATAAATATATATATGATAACAATGATTAAAACATGCCCAAGAGAATACCTCAATAACGATACAACCTGTCCTATGAGGCCAAATTAGGTGTGTATTGAGGTAACATAACTAGCTAAAATTGTGGAAGTCGTGAACGCGCGTTCACTTCAGGTGCGAAAGGCCCGGAGTGTTCGCGCCCAGCTGTAGCCATTACGAGTGTGTCCTTTAAAGGCAAGGCATTTAAATTCCATATTGCCTCTTCTCTCTCCCTCGTGGCGATGGATTCCATCAAGAATGAGTTCTCGAGAGGGATTAATATACGTTTTAAGAACTTGTTTCGCAATCAAGCTAAAATAAATTTGTATTATTAGTAGTAGTAACTAAAATTCCATAAATATCCCAACTTCAAATTGTTCTCAACTCAAGATTCTCAAAGTTAATAATTCCTTAAACGCCTTCAGTGAGATATTGTTTCTGAATATGAAATAAAACATATATCCCAACATTGTTCAAGTTTAATGATTTATCAATGTAAGAAAAGTTGAGCCCAGAGCAATCTCAAAGTGAGAAGTTTGATGAAAGTAGGACCAGAGAGTGCAATGACGAATGGCCCAATTCAACAATCCTCCGGCCAGATGGCCACGATTTTTTATACGTTTATTTATCGTGGCTACCGGTTGCCCATATGAGCGACGCCTCCTGAAGAGATTAGTCATTTTAGATTGTTGTACGATAGTGCATGATACAGACAGAGACCCATTCCAGAGTCTCCTCTGGTTCTTTTATGTGCACGATGTAAAGCACCGACACGAGACCTCGGTTTAACATCCCATCTGAAAGACTGTTAATTTTATTAGGGTCAGACGGGGGATCGAACCTGCGATCCCTGGATTACCAGTCCAGCGTGTTACCACATGACTACAGATCCGTCTGTCGCTTTTAGCGGATTAAAACCCTTTTGTATGGTTAAACGGCATGCTAAATCAAACTTCTGGTTATTTTGTTGCGAGTTGACAGGCGGTGTGAGCGTAAAATGTACACGTCGTAATAATTTTCTATCGCGAACGTCTTTAACAAAAGTTAATCTACCATGTATCATATATACATATATACAACTCAAATGATAGGACTATAAGTGAAAACTGCATATTGGAATTATAGAGTAATGTTCAAGCTGAACAGTAGAGAAACTATATATATTGTATGGAATATGATGATATAAAAAATTGTCTAGCATGGTGGAAAAGGGGGAACAATTAATGACAATAAATTTATATAACAATGTGGGGTATCTTGGAAATAGTATGAAATCAGCTTAAAGACATCCATTCACAGAATCTAGTGTACTAATATACCAATTGGCTTATATTATAAGTTGCTCATGTAAAACATATATTCACAAACACAGTTGCAATTATCTCAGTTACGTTTTATCGATAATAGTGTATGCACATTTAGTTCTATTGCGCAACACGTTTTTACAATGTTTGATTAATCTCTTGAGACCTCATGCATTCCTGATGAAAACCATCGAGACAAGTGGAATTCGAATGCCTTGCCTAATGCCACACTCGTAACGGCTCCAGCTGGGCACGAACTCCTGGTGTTTCGCACATGTAGCGAACACGTTACCATTACTGCTATCACGACTTACACTGGGCACGAACTCCTGGTGTTTCGCACCTGTAGCGAACACGTTACCATTACTGCTATCACGACTTACACTGGGCACGAACTCCTGGTGTTTCGCACCTGTAGCGAACACGTTACCATTACTGATATCACGACTTCCACAATATATCGATTATCAGAAGAATAATGATTTTATTAACATAACATAAATTTACTAATAAATCGTATGCGAACAGCCAATTAATTATACATAGATGAATCGTATGGTTGCACAAGTGGTGCACATTATGTGACAAATATAAAGTGAGAGAAGATACAATATATGAGATGTAAGCTGCATATCATTGATCATCTCGTTTAAATGTCAATTACAGTTTCACTATTTTATTACAGCCAATTTAATAAAACAAGCTAAACATTGGTTTGCTACAGACAAACGAAGTCATAGAAAGAGAGAGAGAGAGAGAGGGTGGAGAGAGAGAGAGTGATGGGGAATGGGAGAGAGAGCGGTAGAGGGGGGAGAGGGATGGAGAGAGGGGATGTAGGGAGGGAGAGAGGGAGATAGAGAGGGGGTGAGGGAGGGAGAGAGAGGGGGAGAGGGAGGAAGATAGGGGTGGAGGGAGTTAGGGGGAGAGGGGGGAGGGGGAGAGGGGGGAGGGAGAGAGGGGGATAGGGAGGAAGAGAGGAGGGGAGAGCGAGGGAGAACGATCGAGGGAGAGGAAGGGCGATAGAGGGGGAGAGGGAGGGAGATAGAGTGAGGGGAGAGGAATGGAGAGAGAGGGGGAGAGGGAGGGAGAGAGGGGGTGTAGGGAGAGAGACAGAGCGAGGGGGAGAGGGAGAAGGAGGGAGAGGGGAAGGGAGGGAGGGTGAGAGATGGAAATTCATACCCCAATGGAAGCTATTAATCTTCGATTATATTTACATTACTTATTCTTTTCAATGACACAACGAAAACACAGCACACTTTGCATTTAAAATGTGCTTAGTCGTCACTCATAAATGCAAAATAACTGCATTCAAAAGTTGCGGTAGTCTACTCGTCTCTTGTTCTATACATACTACTATCGTCATTTCAGGTAGTCTACTCGTCCCTTGGTCTATACATACTACTATCGTCATTTCAGGTAGTCTACTCGTCCCTTGTTCTATACATATTGCTATCGTCATTCCAGGTAGTCTATTCGTCCCTTGTTTTATACATACTGCTATCGTCATTCCAGGTAGTCTACTCGTCCCTTGTTCTATGCATACCGGTATCGTCATTCCAGGTAGTCTACTCGTCCCTTGTTCTATACATACTGCTATCGTCAATTCAGGTAGTCTATTCGTCCCTTGTGTTATACATACTGCTATCGTCAATTCAGGTAGTCTACTCGTCCCTTGTTTTATGCATACTGCTATCGTCAATTCAGGTAGTCTACTCGTCCCTTGTTTTATACATACTGCTATCGTCAATTCAGGTAGTCTACTCGTCCCTTGTTCTATTCATACTGCTATCGTCATTCGAGGTAGTCTACTCGTCTCTTGTTCTATACATACCGGTATCGTCATTCCAGGTAGTCTACTCGTCCCTTGTTCTATACATATCGGTATCAACATTTCAGGTAGTCTACTCGTCCCTTGTTTTATGCATACTGCTATCGTCAATTCAGGTAGCCTACTCGTCCCTTGTTTTATGCATACTGCTATCGTCAATTCAGGTATTCTACTCGTCCCTTGTTTTATACATACTGCTATCGTCAATTCAGGTAGTCTACTCGTCCCTGGTTTTATACATACTGCTATCATCATTTCAGCTAGTCTACTCGTCCCTTGTTTTATACATACTGCTATCATCAATTCAGGTAGTCTACTCGTCCCTTGTTCTATGCCTACCGCTATCGTCATTTCAGGTAGTCTATTCGTCCCTTGTTCTATACATACCGCTACCGTCAATTCAGGTAGTCTACTCGTCCCTTGTTTTATACATACTGATATCGTCAGTTCAAGTAGTCTACTCGTCCCTTGTTTTATACATACCGCTATCGTCATTTCAGGTAGTCTACTCGTCCCTTGTTCTATACATACCGCTAACGTCAATTCAGGTAGTCTACTCGTCCCTTGTTCTATACATACCGCTAACGTCAATTCAGGTAGGCTACTCGTCCCTTGTTCTATACATACCGCTAACATCAATTCAGGTAGTCTACTCGTCCCTTGTTCTATACATACTACTATCGTCAATTCAGGTAGTCTACTTGTCCCTTGTTCTATGCATACTGCTATCGTCAGTTCAGGTAGTCTACTCGTCTCTTGTTCTATACATACCGCTATCGTCAGTTCAGGTAGTCTACTCGTCCATTGTTTTATACATACCGCTATCGTCAATTCAGGTAGTCTACTCGTCCCTTGTTTTATGCATACTGCTATCGTCAATTCAGGTAGTCTACTCGTCCCTTGTTCTATACATACCGCTATCGTCATTTCAGGTAGTCTATTCGTCCCTTGTTCTAGTCATACCGCTATCGTCAGTTCAGATAGCCTACTCGTCCCTTGTTCTATGCATACCACTATCATCATTTCAGGTAGTCTACTAGTCCCTTGTTCTATGCATACTGCTATCGTCATTTCAGGTAGTCTACTCGTCCCTTGTTCTATACATACCGCTATCGTCAATCCAGGTAGTATACTCGTCCCTTGTTCTATATATACCGCTATCGTCATTTCAGGTAGTCTACTCGTCCCTTGTTCTATACAAACTGCTATCGTCAATTCAGGTAGCCTACTCGTCCCTTGTTTTATACATACTGCTATCGTCAATTCAGGTAGTCTACTCGTCCCTTGTTTTATACATACTGATATCGTCAGTTCATGTAGTCTACTCGTCCCTTGTTTTATACATACTGATATCGTCATTTCAGGTAGTCTACTCAGTCCCTTGTTCTATACATACTGCTATCGTCATTTCAGGTATTCTACTCAGTCCCTTGTTCTATACATACCGCTATCGTCATTTCAGGTAGTCTACTCGTCCTTTGTTTTATGCATACTGCTATCGTCAATTCAGGTAGTCTACTTGTCCCTTGATTTATACATACTGCTATCGTCAATTCAGGTAGTCTACTCGTCCCTTGTTTTATACATACTGCTATCGTCAAGTCAGGTAGTCTACTCGTCCCTTGTTCTATACATACCTCTATCGTCAATTCAGGTAGCCTACTCGTCCCTTGTTTTATACATACCGCAATCATCAATTCAGGTAGTCTACTCGTCCCTTGTTCTATGCATACCGCTATCGTCAATTCAGGTAATCTACTCGTCCCTTGTTTTATACATACCGCTATCGTCAATTCAGGTAGTCTACTCGTCCCTTGTTTTATACATACTGATATCGTCAGTTCAGGTAGTCTACTCGTCCCTTGTTTTATACATAGCGCTATCGTCAATTCAGGTAGTCTACTCGTCCCTTGTTTTATGCATACTGCTATCGTCAATTCAGGTAGTCAACTAGTACATTGTTTTATACATACTACTATCGTCAATTCAGCTAGTCTACTCGTCCCTTGTTTTATACATACTGATATCGTCAGTTCAGGTAGTCTACTCGTCCCTTGTTTTATACATACCGCTATCGTCGATTCGGGTAGTCTACTCGTCCCTTGTGTTATACATACTGCTATCGTCAATTCAGGTAGTCAACTCGTCCCTTTTTTTATACATACCGCTATCGTCATTTCAGGTAGCCTACTTGTCCCTTGTTTTATACATACTGCTATCGTCAATTCAGGTAGTCTACTCGACTCTTGTTTTATACATACTGATATCGTCAGTTCAGGTAGTCTACTCGTCCCTTGTTTTATACATACCGCTATCGTCAATTCAGGTAGTCAACTCGTCCCTTGTTTTATACATACTGATATCGTCAGTTCATGTAGTCTACTCGTCCCTTGTTTTATACATACTGATATCGTCAATTCAGGTAGTCTACTCGTCCCTTGTTTTATACATACTGCTATCGTCATTTCAGGTAATCTACTCAGTCCCTTGTTCTATACATACCGCTATCGTCATTTAAGGTAGTCTACTCGTCCTTTGTGTTATGCATACTGCTATCGTCAATTCAGTTAGTCTACTCGTCCCTTGTTTTATACATACTGCTATCGTCAATTCAGGTAGTCTACTTGTCCATTGTTTTATACATACTGCTATCGTCAATTCAGGTAGTCTACTCGTCCCTTGTTTTATACATACTGCTATCTTCAATTCATATAATCTACCCGTCCCTTGTTTTATACATACTGCTATCGTCAATTCAGGTAGTCTACTCGTCCCTTGTTTTATACATACCGCTATCGTCAATTCAGGTAGTCTACTCGTCCCTTGTTCTATACATACTGCTATCGTCATTTCAGGTAGTCAACTCGTCCCTTGTTCTATACATACTGCTATCGTCATTTCAGGTAGTCTACTCGTCCCTTGTTGTATACATACTGCTATTGTCAATTCAGGTAGACTACTCGTCCCTTGTTTTATACATACTGATATCGTCAGTTCAGGTAGTCTATTCGTCCCTTGTTTTATACATACCGCTATCGTCATTTCAGGTAGTCTACTTGTCCCTTTTTTTATACATACTGCTATCGTCAATTCAGGTAGTCTACTTGTCCCTTGTTTTATACATACTGCTATCGTCAATTCAGGTAGTCTACTCGTCCCTTGTTTTATACATACTGCTATCGTCAATTCAGGTAGTCTACTCGTCTCTTGTTTTATACATACTGCTATCGTCAATTCAGGTAGTCTGCTCGTCCCTTGTTCTATACATACCGCTATCGCAAATTCAGGTAGCCTACTCGTCCCTTGTTTTATGCATACCGCAATCATCAATTCAGGTAGTCTACTCGTCCCTTGTTCTATGCATACCGCTATCGTCATTTAAGGTAGTCTACTCGTCCTTTGTGTTATGCATACTGCTATCGTCAATTCAGGTAGTCTACTCGTCCCTTGTTTTATACATACTGCTATCGTCAATTCAGGTAGTCTACTTGTCCCTTGTTTTATACATACTGCTATCGTCAATTCAGGTAGTCTACTCGTTCCTTGTTTTATACATACTGCTATCGTCAATTCATGTAGTCTACCCGTCCCTTGTTTTATACATACTACTATCGTCAATTCAGGTAATCTACTCGTCCCTTGTTTTATACATACCGCTATCGTCAATTCAGGTAGTCTACTCGTCCCTTGTTCTATAGATACTGCTATCGTCATTTCAGGTAGTCTACTGGTCCCTTGTTCTATACATACTGCTATCGTCATTTCAGGTAGTCTACTAGTCCCTTGTTCTATACATACTGCTATCGTCATTTCAGGTAGTCTACTCAGTCCCTTGTTCTATACATACTGCTATCGTCATTTCAGGTATTCTACTCAGTCCCTTGTTCCATACATACCGCTATCGTCATTTCAGGTAGTCTACTTGTCCCTTGATTTATACATACTGCTATCGTCAATTCAGGTAGTCTACTCGTCCCTTGTTTTATTCATACTGCTATCGACAATTCAGGTAGTCTACTCGTCCCTTGTTCTATACATACCTCTATCGTCAATTCAGGTAGCCTACTCGTCCCTTGTTTTATACATACCGCAATCATCAATTCAGGTAGTCTACTCGTCCCTTGTTCTATGCATACCGCTATCGTCAATTCAGGTAATCTACTCGTCCCTTGTTTTATACATACCGCTATCGTCAATTCAGGTAGTCTACTCGCCCCTTGTTTTATACATACTGATATCGTCAGTTCAGGTAGTCTACTCGTCCCTTGTTTTATACATACCGCTATCGTCAATTCAGGTAGTCTACTCGTCCCTTGTTTTATGCATACTGCTATCGTCAATTCAGGTAGTCAACTAGTACCTTGTTTTATACATACCGCTATCGTCATTTCAGGTAGTCTACTTGTCCCTTGTTTTATACATACTGCTATCGTCAATTCAGGTAGTCTACTTGACCCTTGTTTTATACAGACTGATATCGTCAGTTCATGTAGTCTACTAGTCCCTTGTTTTATACATACCGCAATCATCAATTCAGGTAGTCTACTCATCCCTTGTTCTATGCATACCGCTATCGTGAATTCAGGTAGTCTACTCGTCCCTTGTTTTATACATACCGCTATCGTCAATTCAGGTAGTCTACTCGTCCCTTGTTTTATACGTACTGCTATCGTCAGTTCAGGTAGTCTACTCGTCCCTTGTTTTATAAATACTGCTATCGTCAATTCAGCTAGTCTACTCGTCCCTTGTTTTATACATACTGATATCGTCAGTTCAGGTAGTCTACTCGTCCCTTGTTTTATACATACCGCTATCGTCGATTCGGGTAGTCTACTCGTCCCTTGTGTTATACATACTGCTATCGTCAATTCAGGTAGTCAACTCGTCCCTTGTTTTATACATACCGCTATCGTCATTTCAGGTAGCCTACTTGTCCCTTGTTTTATACATACTGCTATCGTCAATTCAGGTAGTCTACTCGACTCTTGTTTTATACATACTGATATCGTCAGTTCAGGTAGTCTACTCGTCCCTTGTTTTATACATACCGCTATCGTCAATTCAGGTAGTCAACTCGTCCCTTGTTTTATACAGACTGATATCGTCAGTTCATGTAGTCTACTAGTCCCTTGTTCTATACATACTGCTATCGTCATTTCAGGTAGTCTACTCAGTCCCTTGTTCTATACATACTGCTATCGTCATTTCAGGTATTCTACTCAGTCCCTTGTTCTATACATACCGCTATCGTCATTTCAGGTAGTCTACTCGTCCTTTGTTTTATGCATACTGCTATCGTCAATTCAGGTAGTCTACTTGTCCCTTGATTTATACATACTGCTATCGTCAATTCAGGTAGTCTACTCGTCCCTTGTTTTATACATACTGCTATCGTCAATTCAGGTAGTCTACTCGTCCCTTGTTCTATACATACCTCTATCGCCAATTCAGGTAGCCTACTCGTCCCTTGTTTTATACATACCGCAATCATCAATTCAGGTAGTCTACTCGTCCCTTGTTCTATGCATACCGCTATCGTCAATTCAGGTAATCTACTCGTCCCTTGTTTTATACATACCGCTATCGTCAATTCAGGTAGTCTACTCGTCCCTTGTTTTATACATACCGCTATCGTCAATTCAGGTAGTCTACTCGTCCCTTGTTTTATGCATACTGCTATCGACAATTCAGGTAGTCAACTAGTACCCTGTTTTACACATACCGCTATCGTCATTTCAGGTAGTCTACTTGTCCCTTGTTTTATACATACTGCTATCGTCAATTCAGGTAGTCTACTTGACCCTTGTTTTATACATACTGCTATCGTCAATTCAGGTAGTCTACTCGTCCCTTGATTTATACGTACTGCTATCGTCAATTCAGGTAGTCTACTCGTCCCTTGTTTTATACATACTGCTATCGTCAATTCAGGTAGTCTACTCGTCCCTTGTTCTATACATACCGCTATCGCCAATTCAGGTAGCCTACTCGTCCCTTGTTTTATACATACCGCAATCATCAATTCAGGTAGTCTACTCATCCCTTGTTTTATACATATTGATATCGTCAGTTCAGGTAGTCTACTCGTCCCTTGTTTTATAAATACTGCTATCGTCAATTCAGCTAGTCTACTCGTCCCTTGTTTTATACATACTGATATCGTCAGTTCAGGTAGTCTACTCGTCCCTTGTTTTATACATACCGCTATCGTCGATTCGGGTAGTCTACTCGTCCCTTGTGTTATACATACTGATATCGTCAGTTCAGGTAGTCTACTCGTCCCTTGTTTTATACATACCGCTATCGTCAATTCAGGTAGTCAACTCGTCCCTTGTTTTATACATACTGATATCGTCAGTTCATGTAGTCTACTAGTCCCTTGTTCTATACATACTGCTATCGTCATTTCAGGTAGTCTACTCAGTCCCTTGTTCTATACATACTGCTATCGTCATTTCAGGTATTCTACTCAGTCCCTTGTTCTATACATACCGCTATCGTCATTTCAGGTAGTCTACTCGTCCTTTGTTTTATGCATACTGCTATCGTCAATTCAGGTAGTCTACTTGTCCCTTGATTTATACATACTGCTATCGTCAATTCAGGTAGTCTACTCGTCCCTTGTTTTATACATACTGCTATCGTCAATTCAGGTAGTCTACTCGTCCCTTGTTCTATACATACCTCTATCGTCAATTCAGGTAGCCTACTCGTCCCTTGTTTTATACATACCGCAATCATCAATTCAGGTAGTCTACTCGTCCCTTGTTCTATGCATACCGCTATCGTCAATTCAGGTAATCTACTCGTCCCTTGTTTTATACATACCGCTATCGTCAATTCAGGTAGTCTACTCGTCCCTTGTTTTATACATACCGCTATCGTCAATTCAGGTAGTCTACTCGTCCCTTGTTTTATGCATACTGCTATCGACAATTCAGGTAGTCAACTAGTACCCTGTTTTACACATACCGCTATCGTCATTTCAGGTAGTCTACTTGTCCCTTGTTTTATACATACTGCTATCGTCAATTCAGGTAGTCTACTTGACCCTTGTTTTATACATACTGCTATCGTCAATTCAGGTAGTCTACTCGTCCCTTGATTTATACGTACTGCTATCGTCAATTCAGGTAGTCTACTCGTCCCTTGTTATATACATACTGCTATCGTCAATTCAGGTAGTCTACTCGTCCCTTGTTCTATACATACCGCTATCGCCAATTCAGGTAGCCTACTCGTCCCTTGTTTTATACATACCGCAATCATCAATTCAGGTAGTCTACTCATCCCTTGTTTTATACATATTGATATCGTCAGTTCAGGTAGTCTACTCGTCCCTTGTTTTATAAATACTGCTATCGTCAATTCAGCTAGTCTACTCGTCCCTTGTTTTATACATACTGATATCGTCAGTTCAGGTAGTCTACTCGTCCCTTGTTTTATACATACCGCTATCGTCGATTCGGGTAGTCTACTCGTCCCTTGTTTTATACATACTGATATCGTCAGTTCAGGTAGTCTACTCGTCCCTTGTTTTATACATACCGCTATCGTCAATTCAGGTAGTCTACTCGTCCCTTGTTTTATACATACTGCTATCGTCAGTTCAGGTAGTCTACTCGTCCCTTGTTCTATACATACTGCTATCGTCATTTCAGGTAGTCTACTCGTCCCTTGTTTTATACATACTGCTATCGTCAATTCAGGTAGTCTACTCGTCCCTTGTTCTATACATACCGCTATCGTCAATTCAGGTAGTCTACTCGTCCCTTGTTTTATACATACGTATCGTATTAGGTAGTCTACTCGTCTGTTTATACATACTGATATCGTCAGTTCAGGTAGTCTACTCGTCCCTTGTTTTATACATACTGCTATCGTCAATTCAGGTAGTCTACTCGTCCCTTGTTTTATACATACTGCTATCGTCAATTCAGGTAGTCTACTCGTCCCTTGTTCTATACATACCTCTATCGTCAATTCAGGTAGCCTACTCGTCCCTTGTTTTATACATACCGCAATCATCAATTCAGGTAGTCTACTCGTCCCTTGTTTTATACATACCGCTATCGTCAATTCAGGTAGTCTACTCGCCCCTTGTTTTATACATACTGATATCGTCAGTTCAGGTAGTCTACTCGTCCCTTGTTTTATACATACCGCTATCGTCAATTCAGGTAGTCTACTCGTCCCTTGTTTTATGCATACTGCTATCGTCAATTCAGGTAGTCAACTAGTACCTTGTTTTATACATACCGCTATCGTCATTTCAGGTAGTCTACTTGTCCCTTGATTTATACGTACTGCTATCATCAATTCAGGTAGTCTACTCGTCCCTTGTTCTATACATACCTCTATCGTCAATTCAGGTAGCCTACTCGTCCCTTGTTTTATACATACCGCAATCATCAATTCAGGTAGTCTACTCGTCCCTTGTTCTATGCATACCGCTATCGTCAATTCAGGTAATCTACTCGTCCCTTGTTTTATACATACCGCTATCGTCAATTCAGGTAGTCTACTCGCCCCTTGTTTTATACATACTGATATCGTCAGTTCAAGTAGTCTACTCGTCCCTTGTTTTATACATACCGCTATCGTCAATTCAGGTAGTCTACTCGTCCCTTGTTTTATGCATACTGCTATCGTCAATTCAGGTAGTCAACTAGTACCTTGTTTTATACATACCGCTATCGTCATTTCAGGTAGTCTACTTGTCCCTTGTTTTATACATACTGCTATCGTCAATTCAGTTAGTCTACTTGACCCTTGTTTTATACATACTGCTATCGTCAATTCAGGTAGTCTACTCGTCCCTTGATTTATACGTACTGCTATCGTCAATTCAGGTAGTCTACTCGTCCCTTGTTTTATACATACCGCAATCATCAATTCAGGTAGTCTACTCATCCCTTGTTCTATACATATTGATATCGTCAGTTCAGGTAGTCTACTCGTCCCTTGTTTTATACATACCGCTATCGTCATTTCAGGTAGTCTACTTGTCCCTTGTTTTATACATACTGCTATCGTCAATTCAGGTAGTCTACTTGACCCTTGTTTTATACATACTGCTATCGTCAATTCAGGTAGTCTACTCGTCCCTTGATTTATACGTACTGCTATCGTCAATTCAGGTAGTCTACTCGTCCCTTGTTTTATACATACTGATATCGTTAGTTCAGGTAGTCTACTCGTCCCTTGTTTTATACATACTGCTATCGTCAATTCAGGTAGTCTACTCGTCCCTTGTTCTATACATACCTCTATCGTCAATTCAGGTAGCCTACTCGTCCCTTGTTTTATACATACCGCAATCATCAATTCAGGTAGTCTACTCGTCCCTTGTTCTATGCATACCGCTATCGTCAATTCAGGTAATCTACTCGTCCCTTGTTTTATACATACCGCTATCGTCAATTCAGGTAGTCTACTCGTCCCTTGTTTTATACATACCGCTATCGTCAATTCAGGTAGTCTACTCGTCCCTTGTTTTATGCATACTGCTATCGACAATTCAGGTAGTCAACTAGTACCTTGTTTTACACATACCGCTATCGTCATGTCAGGTAGTCTACTTGTCCCTTGTTTTATACATACTGCTATCGTCAATTCAGGTAGTCTACTTGACCCTTGTTTTATACATACTGCTATCGTCAATTCAGGTAGTCTACTCGTCCCTTGATTTATACGTACTGCTATCGTCAATTCAGGTAGTCTACTCGTCCCTTGTTTTATACATACTGCTATTGTCAATTCAGGTAGTCTACTCGTCCCTTGTTCTATACATACCGCTATCGCCAATTCAGGTAGCCTACTCGTCCCTTGTTTTATACATACCGCAATCATCAATTCAGGTAGTCTACTCGTCCCTTGTTTTATACATACCGCTATCGTCAATTCAGGTAGTCTACTCATCCCTTGTTTTATACATATTGATATCGTCAGTTCAGGTAGTCTACTCGTCCTTTGTTTTATAAATACTGCTATCGTCAATTCAGCTAGTCTACTCGTCCCTTGTTTTATACATACTGATATCGTCAGTTCAGGAAGTCTACTCGTCCCTTGTTTTATACATACCGCTATCGTCGATTCGGGTAGTCTACTCGTCCCTTGTGTTATACATACTGATATCGTCAGTTCAGGTAGTCTACTCGTCCCTTGTTTTATACATACCGCTATCGTCAATTCAGGTAGTCAACTCGTCCCTTGTTTTATACATACTGATATCGTCAGTTCATGTAGTCTACTAGTCCCTTGTTCTATACATACTGCTATCGTCATTTCAGGTAGTCTACTCAGTCCCTTGTTCTATACATACCGCTATCGTCAATTCAGGTAGTCTACTCGTCCCTTGTTTTATACATACTGCTATCGTCAATTCAGGTAGTCTACTCGTCCCTTGTTTTATACATACTGCTATCGTCAAATCAGGTAGTCTACTCGTCCCTTGTTCTATACATACCGCTATCGTCAATTCAGGTAGTCTACTCGTCCCTTGTTCTATACATGCCGCTATCGTCAATTCAGGTAGTCTACTCGTCCCTTGTTCTATGCATACCGCTATCGTAAATTCAGGTAGTCTACTCGTCCCGTGTTCTATACATACTGCTATCGTCAATTCAGGTAGTCTACTCGTCCCTTGTTCTATACATACCGCTATCGTCAGTTCAGGTAGTCTACTCGTCCCTTGTTTTATACATACTGCTATCGTCAATTCAGGTAGTCTACTCGTCCCTTGTTCTATACATACCGCTATCGTCAGTTCAGGTAGTCTACTCGTCCCTTGTTCTATACATACTGCTATCGTCATTTCAGGTAGTCTACTCATCCCTTGTTTTATACATACCGCTATCGTCATTTCAGGTAGTCTACTCGTCCCTTGTTTTATACATACTGCTATCGTCAATTCAGGTAGTCTACTCGTCCCTTGTTTTATACATACTGCTATCGTCAATTCAGGTAGTCTACTCGTCCCTTGTTCTATACATACCGCTATCGTCAATTCAGGTAGCTTACTCGTCCCTTGTTTTATACATACCGCAATCATCAATTCAGGTAGTCTACTCTTCCCTTGTTCTATGCATACCGCTATCGTCAATTCAGGTAATCTACGCGTCCCTTGTTTTATACATACCGCTATCGTCAATTCAGGTAGTCTACTCGTCCCTTGTTTTATATATACTGATATCGTCAGTTCAGGTAGTCTACTCGTCCCTTATTTTATACATACCGCTATCGTCAATTCAGGTAGTCTACTCGTCCCTTGTTTTATACATACTGATATCGTCAGTTCAGGTAGTCTACTCGTCCTTTGTTTTATACATACTGATATCGTCAATTCAGGTAGTCTACTCAGTCCCTTGTTCTATATATACCGTTATCGTCATTTAAGGTAGTCTACTCGTCCTTTGTGTTATGCATACTGCTATCGTCAATTCAGATAGTCTACTCGTCCTTTGTTTTATACATACTGCTATCGTCAATTCAGGTAGTCTACTTGTCCCTTGTTTTATACATACTGCTATCGTCAATTCAGATAGTCTACTCGTCCCTTGTTTTATACATACTGCTATCGTCAATTCATGTAGTCTACCCGTTCTTTGTTTCATACATACTGCTATCGTCAATTCAGGTAGTCTACTCGTCCCTTGTTTTATACATACCGCTATCGTCAATTCAGGTAGTCTACTGGTCCCTTGTTCTATGCATACCGCTATCGTCATTTCAGGTAGTCTACTAGTCCCTTGTTCTATACATACTGCTATCGTCATTTCAGGTAGTCTACTCAGTCCCTTGTTCTATACATACTGCTATCGTCATTGCAGGTATTCTACTCAGTCCCTTGTTCTATACATACCGCTATCCTCATTTCAGGTAGTCTACTCGTCCTTTGTTTTATGCATACTGCTATCGTCAATTCAGGTAGTCTACTCGTCCCTTGTTTTATACATACTGTTATCGTCAATTCAGGTAGTCTACTTGTCCCTTGATTTATACATACTGCTGTCGTCAATTCAGGTAGTCTACTCGT
>JABXNX010000115.1:0-22489 GCA_014843695.1 Archivesica marissinica | reverse complement strand
CCTAGGGTAGAGGTACATAGTTATTATAACAGAGTGGGTCCTAGGATAGAGGTACATAGTTATTATAACAGAGTGGGTCCTAGGATAGAGGTACATAGTTATTATAACAGAGTGGGTCCTATGATAGAGGTACATAGTTATTATAACAGAGTGGGTCCTAGGGTAGAGGTACATAGTTATTATAACAGAGTGGGTCCTAGGATAGAGGTACATAGTTATTATAACAGAGTGGGTCCTAGGATAGAGGTACATAGTTATTATAACAGAGTGGGTCCTAGGATAGAGGTACATAGTTATTATAACAGAGTGGGTCCTAGGATAGAGGTACATAGTTATTATAACAGAGTGGGTCCTAGGATAGAGGTACATAGTTATTATAACAGAGTGGGTCCTAGGGTAGAGGTACATAGTTATTATAACAGAGTGGGTCCTAGGGTAGAGGTACATAGTTATTATAACAGAGTGGGTCCTAGGGTAGAGGTACATAGTTATTATAACAGAGTGGGTCCTAGGGTAGAGGTACATAGTTATTATAACAGAGTGGGTCCTAGGATAGAGGTACATAGTTATTATAACAGAGTGGGTCCTAGGATAGAGGTACATAGTTATTATAACAGAGTGGGTCCTAGGATAGAGGTACATAGTTATTATAACAGAGTGGGTCCTAGGATAGAGGTACATAGTTATTATAACAGAGTGGGTCCTAGGATAGAGGTACATAGTTATTATAACAGAGTGGGTCCTAGGATAGAGGTACATAGTTATTATAACAGAGTGGGTCCTAGGATAGAGGTACATAGTTATTATAACAGAGTGGGTCCTATGATAGAGGTACATAGTTATTATAACAGAGTGGGTCCTAGGATAGAGGTACATAGTTATTATAACAGAGTGGGTCCTAGGATAGAGGTACATAGTTATTATAACAGAGTGGGTCCTAGGATAGAGGTACATAGTTATTATAACAGAGTGGGTCCTAGGATAGAGGTACATAGTTATTATAACAGAGTGGGTCCTATGATAGAGGTACATAGTTATTATAACAGAGTGGGTCCTAGGATAGAGGTACATAGTTATTATAACAGAGTGGGTCCTAGGATAGAGGTACATAGTTATTATAACAGAGTGGGTCCTAGGGTAGAGGTACATAGTTATTATAACAGAGTGGGTCCTAGGATAGAGGTACATAGTTATTATAACAGAGTGGGTCCTAGGATAGAGGTACATAGTTATTATAACAGAGTGGGTCCTAGGGTAGAGGTACATAGTTATTATAACAGAGTGGGTCCTAGGATAGAGGTACATAGTTATTATAACAGAGTGGGTCCTAGGGTAGAGGTACATAGTTATTATAACAGAGTGGGTCCTAGGGTAGAGGTACAGTTATTATAACAGAGGGGGTCCTAGGGTAGAGTACATAGTTATTATAACAGAGGGGGTCCTAGGATAGAGGTACATAGTTATTATAACAGAGTGGGTCCTAGGATAGAGGTACATAGTTATTATAACAGAGTGGGTCCTAGGATAGAGGTACATAGTTATTATAACAGAGTGGGTCCTATGATAGAGGTACATAGTTATTATAACAGAGTGGGTCCTAGGATAGAGGTACATAGTTATTATAACAGAGTGGGTCCTATGATAGAGGTACATAGTTATTATAACAGAGTGGGTCCTAGGGTAGAGGTATATAGTTATTATAACAGAGTGGGTCCTAGGATAGAGGTACATAGTTATTATAACAGAGTGGGTCCTAGGATAGAGGTACATAGTTATTATAACAGAGTGGGTCCTAGGGTAGAGGTACATAGTTATTATAACAGAGTGGGTCCTATGATAGAGGTACATAGTTATTATAACAGAGTGGGTCCTAGGGTAGAGGTACATAGTTATTATAACAGAGTGGGTCCTAGGGTAGAGGTACATAGTTATTATAACAGAGTGAGTGGGTCCTAGGTAGAGTACGTTATTATAACAGAGGGGTCCTAGGGTAGAGTACATAGTTATTATAACAGAGGGGTCCTAGGATAAGTACATATTTATTATAACAGAGTGGGTCCTATGATAGAGGTACATAATTACTATAACAGAGGGGGTCCTAGGATAGAGGTACATAGTTATTATAACAGAGTGGGTCCTATGATAGAGGTACATAGTTATTATAACAGAGTGGGTCCTATGATAGAGGTACATAGTTATTATAACAGAGTGGGTCCTAGGGTAGAGGTACATAGTTATTATAACAGAGTGGGTCCTATGATAGAGGTACATAGTTATTATAACAGAGTGGGTCCTGTGATAGAGGTACATAGTTATTATAACAGAGTGGGTCCTAGGATAGAGGTACATAGTTATTATAACAGAGTGGGTCCTAGGATAGAGGTACATAGTTATTATAACAGAGTGGGTCCTAGGATAGAGGTACATAGTTATTATAACAGAGTGGGTCCTGTGATAGAGGTACATAGTTATTATAACAGAGTGGGTCCTAGGGTAGAGGTACATAGTTATTATAACAGAGTGGGTCCTATGATAGAGGTACATAGTTATTATAACAGAGTGGGTCCTAGGGTAGAGGTACATAGTTATTATAACAGAGTGGGTCCTAGGGTAGAGGTACATAGTTATTATAACAGAGTGGGTCCTAGGATAGAGGTACATAGTTATTATAACAGAGTGGGTCCTATGATAGAGGTACATAGTTATTATAACAGAGTGGGTCCTAGGATAGAGGTACATAGTTATTATAACAGAGTGGGTCCTATGATAGAGGTACATAGTTATTATAACAGAGTGGGTCCTAGGATAGAGGTACATAGTTATTATAACAGAGTGGGTCCTAGGGTAGAGGTACATAGTTATTATAACAGAGTGGGTCCTAGGATAGAGGTACATAGTTATTATAACAGAGTGGGTCCTAGGATAGAGGTACATAGTTATTATAACAGAGTGGGTCCTAGGATAGAGGTACATAGTTATTATAACAGAGTGGGTCCTAGGATAGAGGTACATAGTTATTATAACAGAGTGGGTCCTAGGATAGAGGTACATAGTTATTATAACAGAGTGGGTCCTAGGATAGAGGTACATAGTTATTATAACAGAGTGGGTCCTAGGATAGAGGTACATAGTTATTATAACAGAGTGGGTCCTAGGATAGAGGTACATAGTTATTATAACAGAGTGGGTCCTGTGATAGAGGTACATAGTTATTATAACAGAGTGGGTCCTAGGATAGAGGTACATAGTTATTATAACAGAGTGGGTCCTAGGATAGAGGTACATAGTTATTATAACAGAGTGGGTCCTAGGGTAGAGGTACATAGTTATTATAACAGAGTGGGTCCTAGGATAGAGGTACATAGTTATTATAACAGAGTGGGTCCTAGGGTAGAGGTACATAGTTATTATAACAGAGTGGGTCCTATGATAGAGGTACATAGTTATTATAACAGAGTGGGTCCTAGGATAGAGGTACATAGTTATTATAACAGAGTGGGTCCTAGGATAGAGGTACATAGTTATTATAACAGAGTGGGTCCTGTGATAGAGGTACATAGTTATTATAACAGAGTGGGTCCTATGATAGAGGTACATAGTTATTATAACAGAGTGGGTCCTAGGATAGAGGTACATAGTTATTATAACAGAGTGGGTCCTAGGGTAGAGGTACGTAGTTATTATAACAGAGGGGGTCCTAGGGTAGAGGTACATAGTTATTATAACAGAGTGGGTCCTAGGGTAGAGGTACATAGTTATTATAACAGAGTGGGTCCTAGGATAGAGGTACATAGTTATTATAACAGAGTGGGTCCTAGGATAGAGGTACATAGTTATTATAACAGAGTGGGTCCTATGATAGAGGTACATAGTTATTATAACAGAGTGGGTCCTAGGATAGAGGTACATAGTTATTATAACAGAGTGGGTCCTAGGATAGAGGTACATAGTTATTATAACAGAGTGGGTCCTAGGATAGAGGTACATAGTTATTATAACAGAGTGGGTCCTAGGATAGAGGTACATAGTTATTATAACAGAGTGGGTCCTAGGATAGAGGTACATAGTTATTATAACAGAGTGGGTCCTAGGATAGAGGTACATAGTTATTATAACAGAGTGGGTCCTATGATAGAGGTACATAGTTATTATAACAGAGTGGGTCCTAGGGTAGAGGTACATAGTTATTATAACAGAGTTCAAGGGGTCCTAGGATAGAGTACGTTATTATAACAGAGGGGTCCTAGGGTAGAGTACATAGTTATTATAACAGAGGGGGTCCTAGGATAGAGGTACATAGTTATTATAACAGAGTGGGTCCTAGGATAGAGGTACATAGTTATTATAACAGAGTGGGTCCTATGATAGAGGTACATAGTTATTATAACAGAGTGGGTCCTAGGATAGAGGTACATAGTTATTATAACAGAGTGGGTCCTATGATAGAGGTACATAGTTATTATAACAGAGTGGGCCTAGGGTAGAGGTACATAGTTATTATAACAGAGTGGGTCCTGTGATAGAGGTACATAGTTATTATAACAGAGTGGGTCCTAGTGTAGAGGTACATAGTTATTATAACAGAGTGGGTCCTAGGGTAGAGGTACATAGTTATTATAACAGAGTTTTATAACAGAGTGGGTCCTAGGATAGAGGTACGGTGTTATTATAACAGAGCGGGGTCCTAGGGTAGATGTACATAGTTATTATAACAGAGGGGGTCCTAGGATAGAGGTACATATTTATTATAACAGAGTGGGTCCTGTGATAGAGGTACATAGTTATTATAACAGAGTGGGTCCTAGGATAGAGGTACATAGTTATTATAACAGAGTGGGTCCTAGGATAGAGGTACATAGTTATTATAACAGAGTGGGTCCTGTGATAGAGGTACATAGTTATTATAACAGAGTGGGTCCTAGGATAGAGGTACATAGTTATTATAACATAGTGAGTCCTAGGATAGAGGTACATAGTTATTATAACAGAGTGGGTCCTAGGATAGAGGTACATAGTTATTATAACAGAGTGGGTCCTGTGATAGAGGTACATAGTTTTTATAACAGAGTGGGTCCTAGGATAGAGGTACATATTTATTATAACAGAGGGGGTCCTAGGGTAGAGGTACATAGTTATTATAACAGAGTGGGTCCTAGGGTAGAGGTACATAGTTATTATAACAGAGTGGGTCCTAGGATAGAGGTACATAGTTATTATAACAGAGTGGGTCCTAGGGTAGAGGTACATAGTTATTATAACAGAGTGGGTCCTATGATAGAGGTACATAGTTATTATAACAGAGTGGGTCCTAGGATAGAGGTACATAGTTATTATAACAGAGTGGGTCCTAGGATAGAGGTACATAGTTATTATAACAGAGTGGGTCCTATGATAGAGGTACATAGTTATTATAACAGAGTGGGTCCTAGGATAGAGGTACATAGTTATTATAACAGAGTGGGTCCTATGATAGAGGTACATAGTTATTATAACAGAGTGGGTCCTAGGGTAGAGGTACATAGTTATTATAACAGAGTGGGTCCTAGGATAGAGGTACATAGTTATTATAACAGAGTGGGTCCTAGGATAGAGGTACATAGTTATTATAACAGAGTGGGTCCTAGGATAGAGGTACATAGTTATTATAACAGAGTGGGTCCTGTGATAGAGGTACATAGTTATTATAACAGAGTGGGTCCTAGGATAGAGGTACATAGTTATTATAACAGAGTGGGTCCTGTGATAGAGGTACATAGTTATTATAACAGAGTGGGTCCTGTGATAGAGGTACATAGTTATTATAACAGAGTGGGTCCTATGATAGAGGTACATAGTTATTATAAAAGAGTGAGTCCTAGGATAGAGGTACATAGTCATTATAAAAGAGTGGGTCCTAGGATAGAGATACATAGTTATTATAACAGAATGGGTCCTATGATAGAGGTACATAGTTATTATAACAAAGTGGGTCCTAGGGTAGAGGTACAAAGTTATTATAACAGAGTGGGTCGTTATAACAGAGTGGGTCCTAGGATAGAGGTACGGTGTTATTATAACAGAGCGGGGTCCTAGGGTAGATGTACATAGTTATTATAACAGAGCGGGGTCCTAGGATACAGGTACATATTTATTATAACAGAGTGGGACCTAGGATAGAGGTACATAGTTATTATAAAATAGTGGGTCCTGTGATAGAGGTACATAGTTATTATAACAGAGTGCGTCCTAGGGTAGAGGTACATAGTTATTATAACAGAGTGGGTCCTAGGATAGAGGTACATAGTTATTATAACAGAGTGGGTCCTAGGATAGAGGTACATAGTTATTATAACAGAGTGGGTCCTAGGGTAGAGGTACATAGTTATTATAACAGAGTGGGTCCTAGGGTAGAGGTACATAGTTATTATAACAGAGTGGGTCCTAGGGTAGAGGTACATAGTTATTATAACAGAGTGGGTCCTGTGATAGAGGTACATAGTTATTATAACAGAATGGGTCCTAGGATAGAGGTACATATTTATTATAACAGAGGGGGTCCTAGGGTAGAGGTACATAGTTATTATAACAGAGTGGGTCCTAGGGTAGAGGTACATAGTTATTATAACAGAGCGGGGTCCTAGGATAGAGGTACATAGTTATTATAACAGAGTGGGTCCTAGGGTAGAGGTACATAGTTATTATAACAGAGTGGGTCCTATGATAGAGGTACATAGTTATTATAACAGAGTGGGTCCTAGGATAGAGGTACATAGTTATTATAACAGAGTGAGTCCTAGGATAGAGGTACATAGTTATTATAAAAGAGTGGGTCCTGTGATAGAGGTACATAATTATTATAACAGAGTGCGTCCTATGATAGAGGTACGTAGTTATTATAACAGAGTGGGTCCTAGGGTAGAGGTACGTAGTTATTATAACAAAGGGGGTCCTAGGGTAGAGGTACATAGTTATTATAACAGAGGGGGTCCTAGGGTAGTGGTACGTAGTTATTATAACAGAGTGGGTCCTAGGGTAGAGGTACATAGTTATTATAACAGAGTGAGTCCTAGGATAGAGGTACATAGTTATTATAACAGAGTGGGTCCTGTGATAGAGGTACATAGTTATTATAACAGAGTGGGTCCTAGGATAGAGGTACATAGTTATTATAACAGAGTGGATCCTGTGATAGTGGTACATAGTTATTATAACAGAGTGGGTCCTGTGATAGAGGTACATAGTTATTATAACAGAGTGGGTCCTATGATAGAGGTACATAGTTATTATAAAAGAGTGAGTCCTAGGATAGAGGTACATAGTCATTATAAAAGAGTGGGTCCTAGGATAGAGATACATAGTTATTATAACAGAATGGGTCCTATGATAGAGGTACATAGTTATTATAACAGAGTGGGTCCTAGGGTAGAGGTACAAAGTTATTATAACAGAGTGGGTCGTTATAACAGAGTGGGTCCAGATAGAGGTACGGTGTTATTATAACAGAGCGGGGTCCTAGGGTAGATGTACATAGTTATTATAACAGAGCGGGGTCCTAGGATACAGGTACATATTTATTATAACAGAGTGGGACCTAGGATAGAGGTACATAGTTATTATAACAGAGTGGGTCCTATGATAGAGGTACATAGTTATTATAAAAGAGTGAGTCCTAGGATAGAGGTACATAGTCATTATAAAAGAGTGGGTCCTAGGATAGAGATACATAGTTATTATAACAGAATGGGTCCTATGATAGAGGTACATAGTTATTATAACAGAGTGGGTCCTAGGGTAGAGGTACAAAGTTATTATAACAGAGTGGGTCGTTATAACAGAGTGGGTCCTAGGATAGAGGTACGGTGTTATTATAACAGAGCGGGGTCCTAGGGTAGATGTACATAGTTATTATAACAGAGCGGGGTCCTAGGATACAGGTACATATTTATTATAACAGAGTGGGACCTAGGATAGAGGTACATAGTTATTATAACAGAGTGGGTCCTATGATAGAGGTACATAGTTATTATAACAGAGTGGGTCCTAGGGTAGAGGTACATAGTTATTATAACAGAGTGGGTCCTAGGATAGAGGTACATAGTTATTATAACAGAGTGGGTCCTAGGTAGAGGACATAGTTATTATAACAGAGGGGTCCTAGGGTAGAGGTACATAGTTATTATAACAGAAAAACAGAGGGGTCCTGTAGAGGTACATAGTTTTAGGGGTCCTAGGGTAGAGGTACATAGTTATTATAACAGATGGGTCCTAGGATAGAGGTACACAAAACAGATCCTAGAGGTACATAGTTATTATAACAGAGTGGGTCCTAGGGTAGAGGTACATAGTTATTATAACAGAGTGGGTCCTAGGGTAGAGGTACATAGTTATTATAACAGAGTGGGTCCTAGGGTAGAGGTACATAGTTATTATAACAGAGTGGGTCCTGTGATAGAGGTACATAGTTATTATAACAGAGTGGGTCCTGTGATAGAGGTACATAGTTATTATAACAGAGTGGGTCCTGTGATAGAGGTACATAGTTATTATAACAGAGTGGGTCCTAGGGTAGAGGTACATAGTTATTATAACAGAGTGGGTCCTATGATAGAGGTACATAGTTATTATAACAGAGTGGGTCCTAGGGTAGAGGTACATAGTTATTATAACAGAGTGGGTCCTATGATAGAGGTACATAGTTATTATAACAGAGTGGGTCCTATGATAGAGGTACATAGTTATTATAACAGAGTGGGTCCTATGATAGAGGTACATAGTTATTATAACAGAGTGGGTCCTAGGGTAGAGGTACATAGTTATTATAACAGAGTGGGGTCCTAGGATAGAGGTACATAGTTATTATAACAGAGTGGGTCCTAGGGTAGAGGTACATAGTTATTATAACTGAGTGGGTCCTGTGATAGAGGTACATAGTTATTATAACAGAGTGGGTCCTAGGATAGAGGTACATAGTTATTATAACAGAGTGGGTCCTGTGATAGAGGTACATAGTTTTTATAACAGAGTGGGTCCTAGGGTAGAGGTACATAGTTATTATAACAGAGTGGGTCCTAGGATAAAGGTACATAGTTATTATAACAGAGTGGGTCCTAGGATAAAGGTACATAGTTATTATAACAGAGTGGGTCCTAGGATAGAGGTTCATAGTTATTATAACAGAGTGGGTCCTGTGATAGAGGTACATAGTTATTATAACAGAGTGGGTCCTAGTGTAGAGGTACATAGTTATAATAACAGAGTGGGTCCTAGGGTAGAGGTACATAGTTATTATAACAGAGTGGGTCGTTATAACAGAGTGGGTCCTAGCATAGAGGTACGTTGTTATTATAACAGAGCGGGGTCCTAGGGTAGATGTACATAGTTATTATAACAGAGCGGGGTCCTAGGATACAGGTACATATTTATTATAACAGAGTGGGTCCTATGATAGAGGTACATAGTTATTATAACAGAATGGGTCCTAGGATAGAGGTACATAGTTATTATAACAGAGTGGGTCCTATGATAGAGTTACATAGTTATTATAACAGAATGGGTCCTAGGATAGAGGTACATAGTTATTATAACAGAGTGGGTCCTATGATAGAGTTACATAGTTATTATAACAGAGTGGGACTAGGGTAGAGGTACATAGTTATTATAACAGAGCGGGGTCCTGTGATAGAGGTACATAGTTATTATAACAGAGTGGGTCCTAGTGTAGAGGTACATAGTTATTATAACAGAGTGGGTCCTAGGGTAGAGGTACATAGTTATTATAACAGAGTGGGTCGTTATAACAGAGTGGGTCCTAGGATAGAGGTACGGTGTTATTATAACGGAGCGGGGTCCTAGGGTAGATGTACATAGTTATTATAACAGAGGGGGTCCTAGGATAGAGGTACATATTTATTATAACAGAGTGGGTCCTGTGATAGAGGTACATAGTTATTATAACTGAGTGGGTCCTAGGATAGAGGTACATATTTATTATAACAGAGTGGGTCCTAGGATAGAGGTCCATAGTTATTATAACAGAGTGGGTCCTGTGATAGAGGTACATAGTTTTTATAACAGAGTGGGTCCTAGGATAGAGGTACATAGTTATTATAACATAGTGAGTCCTAGGATAGAGGTACATAGTTATTATAACAGAGTGGGTCCTGTGATAGAGGTACATAGTTTTTATAACAGAATGGGTCCTAGGATAGAGGTACATATTTATTATAACAGAGCGGGGTCCTAGGGTAGAGGTACATAGTTATTATAACAGAGTGGGTCCTAGGGTAGAGGTACATAGTTATTATAACAGAGTGGGTCCTAGGATAGAGGTACATAGTTATTATAACAGAGTGGGTCCTAGGGTAGAGGTACATAGTTATTATAACAGAGTGGGTCCTATGATAGAGGTACATAGTTATTATAACAGAGTGGGTCCTAGGATAGAGGTACATAGTTATTATAACAGAGTGAGTCCTAGGATAGAGGTACATAGTTATTATAACAGAGTGGGTCCTGTGATAGAGGTACATAGTTATTATAACAGAGTGGGTCCTATGATAGAGGTACATAGTTATTATAACAGAGTGGGTCCTAGGATAGAGGTACTAGTATTTGTTTTATAACAAGGTCCTAGTAGAGGTACATAGTTATTATAACAAACAACCAAAAGTTATTATAACAGGGGGTCCTGTGATAGAGGTACATAGTTATTATAACAGAGTGGGTCCTAGGATAGAGGTACATAGTTATTATAACAGAGTGGATCCTGTGATAGTGGTACATAGTTATTATAACAGAGTGGGTCCTGTGATAGAGGTACATAGTTATTATAACAGAGTGGGTCCTATGATAGAGGTACATAGTTATTATAAAAGAGTGAGTCCTAGGATAGAGGTACATAGTCATTATAAAAGAGTGGGTCCTAGGATAGAGATACATAGTTATTATAACAGAATGGGTCCTATGATAGAGGTACATAGTTATTATAACAAAGTGGGTCCTAGGGTAGAGGTACAAAGTTATTATAACAGAGTGGGTCGTTATAACAGAGTGGGTCCTAGGATAGAGGTACGGTGTTATTATAACAGAGCGGGGTCCTAGGGTAGATGTACATAGTTATTATAACAGAGCGGGGTCCTAGGATACAGGTACATATTTATTATAACAGAGTGGGACCTAGGATAGAGGTACATAGTTATTATAAAATAGTGGGTCCTGTGATAGAGGTACATAGTTATTATAACAGAGTGCGTCCTAGGGTAGAGGTACATAGTTATTATAACAGAGTGGGTCCTAGGATAGAGGTACATAGTTATTATAACAGAGTGGGTCCTAGGCTAGAGGTACATAGTTATTATAACAGAGTGGGTCCTAGGGTAGAGGTACATAGTTATTATAACAGAGTGGGTCCTAGGGTAGAGGTACATAGTTATTATAACAGAGTGGGTCCTGTGATAGAGGTACATAGTTTTTATAACAGAATGGGTCCTAGGATAGAGGTACATATTTATTATAACAGAGCGGGGTCCTAGGGTAGAGGTACATAGTTATTATAACAGAGTGGGTCCTAGGGTAGAGGTACATAGTTATTATAACAGAGCGGGGTCCTAGGATAGAGGTACATAGTTATTATAACAGAGTGGGTCCTAGGGTAGAGGTACATAGTTATTATAACAGAGTGGGTCCTATGATAGAGGTACATAGTTATTATAACAGAGTGGGTCCTAGGATAGAGGTACATAGTTATTATAACAGAGTGAGTCCTAGGATAGAGGTACATAGTTATTATAAAAGAGTGGGTCCTGTGATAGAGGTACATAATTATTATAACAGAGTGCGTCCTATGATATAGGTACATAGTTATTATAACAGAGTGGGTCCTAGGATAGAGGTACGTAGTTATTATAACAGAGTGGGTCCTAGGGTAGAGGTACGTAGTTATTATAACAAAGGGGGTCCTAGGGTAGAGGTACATAGTTATTATAACAGAGGGGGTCCTAGGGTAGTGGTACGTAGTTATTATAACAGAGTGGGTCCTAGGGTAGAGGTACATAGTTATTATAACAGAGTGAGTCCTAGGATAGAGGTACATAGTTATTATAACAGAGTGGGTCCTGTGATAGAGGTACATAGTTATTATAACAGAGTGGGTCCTAGGATAGAGGTACATAGTTATTATAACAGAGTGGGTCCTGTGATAGTGGTACATAGTTATTATAACAGAGTGGGTCCTGTGATAGAGGTACATAGTTATTATAACAGAGTGGGTCCTATGATAGAGGTACATAGTTATTATAAAAGAGTGAGTCCTAGGATAGAGGTACATAGTCATTATAAAAGAGTGGGTCCTAGGATAGAGATACATAGTTATTATAACAGAATGGGTCCTATGATAGAGGTACATAGTTATTATAACAGAGTGGGTCCTAGGGTAGAGGTACAAAGTTATTATAACAGAGTGGGTCGTTATAACAGAGTGGGTCCTAGGATAGAGGTACGGTGTTATTATAACAGAGCGGGGTCCTAGGGTAGATGTACATAGTTATTATAACAGAGCGGGGTCCTAGGATACAGGTACATATTTATTATAACAGAGTGGGACCTAGGATAGAGGTACATAGTTATTATAACAGAGTGGGTCCTGTGATAGAGGTACATAGTTATTATAACAGAGTGGTCCTAGGGTAGAGGTACATAGTTATTATAACAGAGTGGGTCCTAGGATAGAGGTACATAGTTATTATAACAGAGTGGGTCCTAGGATAGAGGTACATAGTTATTATAACAGAGTGGGTCCTAGGGTAGAGGTACATAGTTATTATAACAGAGTGGGTCCTAGGGTAGAGGTACATAGTTATTATAACAGAGTGGGTCCTATGATAGAGGTACATAGTTATTATAACAGAGTGGGTCTAGTAGAGGTACTAGTTATTATAACAGAGTGGGTCCTAGGATAGAGGTACATAGTTATTATAACAGAGTGGGTCCTAGGGTAGATGTACATAGTTATTATAACAGAGTGGGTCCTAGGATAGAGGTACATAGTTATTATAACAGAGTGGGTCCTAGGGTAGAGGTACATAGTTATTATAACAGAGTGGGTCCTAGGATAGAGGTACATAGTTATTATAACAGAGTGGGTCCTAGGGTAGAGGTACATAGTTATTATAACTGAGTGGGTCCTGTGATAGAGGTACATAGTTATTATAACAGAGTGGGTCCTAGGATAGAGGTACATAGTTATTATAACAGAGTGGGTCCTGTGATAGAGGTACATAGTTATTATAACAGAGTGGGTCCTAGGGTAGAGGTACATAGTTATTATAACAGAGTGGGTCCTAGGATAGAGGTACATAGTTATTATAACAGAGTGGGTCCTAGGATAAGGTACATAGTTATTATAACAGAGTGGGTCCTAGGTAGAGGTTCATAGTTATTATAACAGAGTGGGTCCTGTGATAGAGGTACATAGTTATTATAACAGAGTGGGTCCTAGTGTAGAGGTACATAGTTATATAACAGAGTGGGTCCTAGGGTAGAGGTACATAGTTATTATAACAGAGTGGGTCGTTATAACAGAGTGGGTCCTAGCATAGAGGTACGGTGTTATTATAACAGAGCGGGGTCCTAGGGTAGATGTACATAGTTATTATAACAGAGCGGGGTCCTAGGATACAGGTACATATTTATTATAACAGAGTGGGTCCTATGATAGAGGTACATAGTTATTATAACAGAGTGGGTCCTATGATAGAGTTACATAGTTATTATAACAGAATGGGTCCTAGGATAGAGGTACATAGTTATTATAACAGAGTGGGTCCTATGATAGAGTTACATAGTTATTATAACAGAGTGGGTACTAGGGTAGAGGTACATAGTTATTATAACAGAGCGGGGTCCTGTGATAGAGGTACATAGTTATTATAACAGAGTGGGTCCTAGTGTAGAGGTACATAGTTATTATAACAGAGTGGGTCCTAGGGTAGAGGTACATAGTTATTATAACAGAGTGGGTCGTTATAACAGAGTGGGTCCTAGGATAGAGGTACGGTGTTATTATAACAGAGCGGGGTCCTAGGGTAGATGTACATAGTTATTATAACAGAGGGGGTCCTAGGATAGAGGTACATATTTATTATAACAGAGTGGGTCCTGTGATAGAGGTACATAGTTATTATAACTGAGTGGGTCCTAGGATAGAGGTACATATTTATTATAACAGAGTGGGTCCTAGGATAGAGGTCCATAGTTATTATAACAGAGTGGGTCCTGTGATAGAGGTACATAGTTTTTATAACAGAGTGGGTCCTAGGATAGAGGTACATAGTTATTATAACATAGTGAGTCCTAGGATAGAGGTACATAGTTATTATAACAGAGTGGGTCCTGTGATAGAGGTACATAGTTTTTATAACAGAATGGGTCCTAGGATAGAGGTACATAGTTATTATAACAGAGTGGGTCCTGTGATAGAGGTACATAGTTTTTATAACAGAATGGGTCCTAGGATAGAGGTACATAGTTATTATAACAGAGTGGGTCCTAGGATAGAGGTACATAGTTATTATAACAGAGTGGGTCCTAGGGTAGAGGTACATAGTTATTATAACAGAGTGGGTCCTGTGATAGAGGTACATAGTTATTATAACAGAGTGGGTCCTAGTGTAGAGGTACATAGTTATTATAACAGAGTGGGTCCTAGGGTAGAGGTACATAGTTATTATAACAGAGTGGGTCGTTATAACAGAGTGGGTCCTAGGATAGAGGTACGGTGTTATTATAACAGAGCGGGGTCCTAGGGTAGATGTACATAGTTATTATAACAGAGGGGGTCCTAGGGTAGATGTACATAGTTATTATAACAGAGTGGGTCCTAGGGTAGATGTAAATAGTTATTATAACAGAGTGGGTCCTAGGATAGAGGTACATAGTTATTATAGCAGAGCGGGGTCCTAGGATAGAGGTACATAGTTATTATAACAGAGTGGGTCCTAGGGTAGAGGTACATAGTTATTATAACTGAGTGGGTCCTGTGATAGAGGTACATAGTTATTATAACAGAGTGGGTCCTATGATAGAGGTACATAGTTATTATAACAGAGTGGGTCCTGTGATAGAGGTACATAGTTTTTATAACAGAGTGGGTCCTAGGGTAGAGGTACATAGTTATTATAACAGAGTGGGTCCTAGGATAAAGGTACATAGTTATTATAACAGAGTGGGTCCTAGGATAAAGGTACATAGTTATTATAACAGAGTGGGTCCTAGGGTAGAGGTTCATAGTTATTATAACAGAGTGGGTCCTGTGATAGAGGTACATAGTTATTATAACAGAGTGGGTCCTAGTGTAGAGGTACATAGTTATAATAACAGAGTGGGTCCTAGGGTAGAGGTACATAGTTATTATAACAGAGTGGGTCGTTATAACAGAGTGGGTCCTAGCATAGAGGTACGGTGTTATTATAACAGAGCGGGGTCCTAGGGTAGATGTACATAGTTATTATAACAGAGCGGGGTCCTAGGATACAGGTACATATTTATTATAACAGAGTGGGTCCTATGATAGAGGTACATAGTTATTATAACAGAATGGGTCCTAGGATAGAGGTACATAGTTATTATAACAGAGTGGGTCCTATGATAGAGTTACATAGTTATTATAACAGAATGGGTCCTAGGATAGAGGTACATAGTTATTATAACAGAGTGGGTCCTATGATAGAGATACATAGTTATTATAACAGAGTGGGTACTAGGGTAGAGGTACATAGTTATTATAACAGAGCGGGGTCCTGTGATAGAGGTACATAGTTATTATAACAGAGTGGGTCCTAGTGTAGAGGTACATAGTTATTATAACAGAGTGGGTCCTAGGGTAGAGGTACATAGTTATTATAACAGAGTGGGTCGTTATAACAGAGTTGGTCCTAGGATAGAGGTACGGTGTTATTATAACAGGGCGGGGTCCTAGGGTAGATGTACATAGTTATTATAACAGAGGGGGTCCTAGGATAGAGGTACATATTTATTATAACAGAGTGGGTCCTGTGATAGAGGTACATAGTTATTATAACTGAGTGGGTCCTAGGATAGAGGTACATATTTATTATAACAGAGTGGGTCCTAGGGTAGAGGTCCATAGTTATTATAACAGAGTGGGTCCTGTGATAGAGGTACATAGTTTTTATAACAGAGTGGGTCCTAGGATAGAGGTACATAGTTATTATAACATAGTGAGTCCTAGGATAGAGGTACATAGTTATTATAACAGAGTGGGTCCTGTGATAGAGGTACATAGTTTTTATAACAGAATGGGTCCTAGGATAGAGGTACATAGTTATTATAACAGAGTGGGTCCTGTGATAGAGGTACATAGTTTTTATAACAGAATGGGTCCTAGGATAGAGGTACATAGTTATTATAACAGAGTGGGTCCTAGGATAAAGTTACATAGTTATTATAACAGAGTGGGTCCTAGGGTAGAGGTACATAGTTATTATAACAGAGTGGGTCCTGTGCTAGAGGTACATAGTTATTATAACAGAGTGGGTCCTAGTGTAGAGGTACATAGTTATTATAACAGAGTGGGTCCTAGGGTAGAGGTACATAGTTATTATAACAGAGTGGGACGTTATAACAGAGTGGGTCCTAGGATAGAGGTACGGTGTTATTATAACAGAGCGGGGTCCTAGGGTAGATGTACATAGTTATTATAACAGAGGGGGTCCTAGGGTAGATGTACATAGTTATTATAACTGAGTGGGTCCTGTGATAGAGGTACAGAGTGGGTCCTAGGGTAGATGTAAATAGTTATTATAACAGAGTGGGTCCTAGGATAGAGGTACATAGTTATTATAGCAGAGCGGGGTCCTAGGGTAGAGGTATGGGATTATTATAACAGAGCGGGGTCCTAGGATAGAGGTGCGGGGTTATTATAACAGAGGGGGTTCTAGGATAGAAGTACGGGGTGATTATAACAGATGGGTGTTCTAGGATAGAGGTGCGGTGTTATTATAACAGAGCGGGGTCCTAGGATAGAGGTGCGGGGTTATTATAACAGAGGGGGTTCTAGGATAGAAGTACGGGGTGATTATAACAGATGGGTGTTCTAGGATAGAGGTGCGGTGTTATTATAACAGAGCGGGGTCCTAGGATAGAGGTGCGGGGTTATTATAACAGAGGGGGTTCTAGGATAGAAGTACGGGGTGATTATAACAGATGGGTGTTCTAGGATAGAGGTGCGGTGTTATTATAACAGAGCGGGGCCCTAGGATAGAGGTATGGTGTTATTATAACAGAGCGGGGCCCTAGGATAGAGGTACGGGGTTATTATAACAGCGCGGGTCCTAGGATAGAGGTACGGGGTGATTATAACAGCGGGGGTCCTAGGATAGAGGTATGGGGTTATTATAACAGAGCGGGGTCCTAGGATAGAGCTACGGGGTTATTATAACAGCGGGGGTCATAGGATAGAGGTATGGGTTATTATAACAGAGCGGTGTCCTAGGATAGAGGTATGGGGTTATTATAACAGCGGGGGTCGTAGGATAGAGGTGTAGGTGTAGGGTTATTATAACAGAACGGGGTCCTAGGATAGAGGTATGGGGTTATTATAACAGAGCGGGGTCCTAGGATAGAGGTATGGGGTTATTATAACAGCAGGGGTCATAGGATAGAGGTATGGGGTTATTATAACAGCGGGGGTCCTAGGATAGAGGTTTGGGGTTATTATAACAGAGCGGGGTCCTAGGATAGAGAACATGGTTATTGTTGCCGTATACATGTTCTATGGTGCTTTATGGATACAATCTCAAGTTACTGTGGTGTATGATGCATTATGGGTATATCGCGGTACTAGCTATTAAAAACCAAAATACAGATATACCATTATGTACCTGAATTTAAAACTCATTTTGCTTCATCCTATGACTTCTCCACTTCAACATTACAAATACACAAAGAAGTAATACTATTGGGAATCACTTTTGTTTATCATGTGTTTACCGCCATTGTGTCAGCAGTTACGTAATCAGTAATTCTCGATATACCGCGGCAACTGGGCCGAGGTCTTGGTTTGGGTTTTATACAAAGATAATACAATTATGTGAGTATTTGATAGAGATATATTGATTTATTTATATTTCGGGTTTTACGCCTGCATCAGCACCATTTTGGGCTATATCGCCGGCGGGCAGTTTACCTAACAACACCTTTCCTGGGCAGGCTCCAGCTGTTAACCAGTACTTGGGTGCACCAACCTCCGTAAGAAACTGCCAACTTATTCACATAAATGAGACACCAACTTGTTTTTAATTTAAAAAATACTAAATTTGGGGGAAACTGTTTTCAAAAATAATCATTCAGTAGAAAAGCGCGTCTCGGACCTTAAAATTATGCCCATATTTGGTAATACGGGAAGTACGTAGTAACCTAAACACGTGATCAAAACAGTTTCATTCATAAATACCAGAATGAACATAAATATATATATTAAGGACATTTTGGAGCCTTTTTTCAGATAATAATTTACATAGATCTTGATATTCAGGTAAGCATCTTTCATCAGTAGTTTACTCACAGTTTATGATTTCTTGTTTATCAACACATGTTTACCTTTCTGGATCAACATTGATCCAATGGAAAGAATGATAAGTGGCGTTATTTTACCTCGTTCTGAAAAGTGTGGATGCCTCGTTTATGTCAAGACCATTGGTATGGCTATGGAGGAGCGTGACTTTCTAAAATACCACCAGGTCATAAGCAATATACCATTTAACATAAAATCGAATTTAAATAAATATATGCTAATGCAAAACAGAAAAGAAACTATTGTTCAAAAAGTAAAAAACTCTAAGAACACAAATCAATTACTATACAAAATACAAATGGATAATATGAATAGGGAAACATTAAAATCTGAAGACAAATGGTCAATGCTCCTACATGAGCGAAATCTCCCATGGAAAAATATCTATAGTGTTCCACTCGCGGCAACTATAGATACAACGCTAAGATGTTTTCAATATAAATATTTAATGCGGTTGATGCCAACAAATAAATATTTGTATATATGCAAGTTAAGTACTACAAACCTGTGCGACTTTTGTAATATGCATGTTGAAAGTATTGAGCATATTTTCTGGGAATGCCCACCTATACAACATTTTTGGAAAAGACTAAGTGATCTATTAAAATCAAAAGGATTGTGTGTCGAGTTCAATTTTAAAGATATATGTTTTGGTAAAATAGATAGAAAAGGAAATGATACCATTGTAACAAATTTCATAATAATTTTAAGCAAATTTTATATTATACGAATGAAATACAGAAATTTAACACCCTGTATTGCACATTTTTATAAGTATTTAAGCTTAAGAATAACTTTAGAAAGGGAAATCGCACTAATGAATGATAAATTAGAAAAACACAACATAAAGTGGTCTAGATTTATTTGAACATATTGTTTTCTAAGACAACTGTTACAAATGAATCTTTCAGATGGAAACGATCACCCCCCCCCATTTTAGTTCTCTCTTTTCCCCATTTCTACATCACTCTCCAAAACAAAACAATACCTATTATAAACATAAAATGCGAATATGCATGATATAAACAAGTTATCATAATAATACTGTAAAAGGATTGACCTTGCATCAAACATGTGAATGTATAACTATTCATGTCAATTGTATATATATAGCCATATGACTTATATGTATGTTGTACATTATATGTCTATAACTGGAAATAAAAGGGGTTACCCGCTAGGGGCCTCAAAATGAAAAAAAAAAAGACCATTGGTATGTTAAGAAATGGCTATATGGGTTATATAAATACCTGATTCCTATAAGTGCTTGTAAAGTTGTACATATCCCCGTCATGAACAAAGATGTGCAGAACAACTTTGCTCTGATTGGGTGGTCAATGGTTGCACATATGACATCAGATATGACGTAGGCAGTACTCAAGGCGCCTCCCAATCCTAGAAGTATGTTCTGAAATAAAAAGAACTAAACAGAATGTCGACTTCGATCATTTACAGATGGACTTCAGACCACAGAAGACGGTAAATTAATTTAACTTAAGCTATCGCCACGAAAGAGAGAGAAAGGCATTGTGGAATTTGAATGCCTATGCCTATGCGCACAATTGTTATAACTGCGCTATCACAACTTCCACAAGGTGTATGTGTGTGTCTTACGTTTATTTATCGTCGCTACCGGTTGCTCATATGAGCGACGCCTCCTGAAGAGATTAGTCAGTTTAGATTTTTGGAGGATAGTGCAATGATACAGACAGAGACCCATTCCAGATTCTCCTCTGGTTCTTTTACGTGCACGGTGTAAAGCACCTACACGAGACCTCGGTTTAACGTCCCACATGAAAGACTGTTAATTTTATTAGGGTCAGACGGGGGATCGAACTGCGATCCCTGGATTACCAGTCCAGCGTGTTACAACTGGACTACAGATTCGTCTGTCACGAGGTTTATCAATGGCCATAGTGTTTTATATGCATAGCCTACTATAAGTAAGGAACATTAATACTGGTAATAGTTCCAATGTCGATCATTTGACGCAATTAGATGTTACGAATACCAAACGTTTGCATGTCAATACCCCCGCACCCCACCAGGCGCGTAGCTGCCATTAGGCCAAAAGGCCCGGGCCTGCACATCATATTGACCAAAAAAAATATTTGGAATTGTTATTGCTTTTGATGTACATAAGCAGAACAGTGTATTGTCATGTTTATTTGTTATAAAGACATGTCCGAATTTGTCTTTTAAATGCATCCCAAAAAACAAAAAATTCAGGGGGTGCATGCCTCCGGACCCCCTAGCAACCTCGTTCGCTACGCTTACTCAACATTCTTTACCCGGGCCTGCACATAATTTGCCTCCTGGCTACGCTCCTGCCCACCCCCACCCTCAATGCTCAGACGACGTTGGTTAAGACGACTACGAGCGACGAACGAGCACCCCACCCCACCCAATGCTCAGACGACGTTGGTTAAGACGACTACGAGCGACGAACGAGCACCCAACCCCCACCCCAATGCTCAGATGACGTTGGTTAAGACGACTACGAACGACGAACGAGCACCCCACCCTCATGCTCAGACGATGTTGGTTAAGACGACAACGAGCGACGAACGATGACATTTAATGACGCTGATATTGCTAATGAAGCAACATTATACGGCCACCACTAGATGGGCTACATTAACATGGATATACATCAAACAGAAACGCGTAAATCATTCGTGTGTGAGGAGAAAACTCACCTGTCCGGTCTGGCGACCATCGTACCATCTCACATACTTCCCGGTCTGAGGATCGAACCCGGGTTGCATAGGTGAGAAGCGAGTGCGCTAACCACTGCGCTAATCGGACAGCCTAATGGAGGATAGTACAATACAGGTTCACAATCGACCCTAGAAGGTTCTACACATGTTGTTATATGGACTGCTGTGCGTTCACGAATATCAGTGGTCAGCAGAACATTTTTGGTCTCCAAATTCACTTTTTGGTGAAAACTCTATTCTAAGAGGTAAATGTACCCGCTTAGCCTCAACAGTAATTAAACCGTGCAGCGTAAACTGTGTGTGGGGGAGGGGTGGGGGTCAAGCAACTACGATTGAACTCACATACATATGATGGGGTAGATCTTTATAAATCCTACGGAGGTTAGTGTACCAAGTACTGGTTAACCAATGGAGCCTGCCCAGGAAAGGTGTTGTAAGGAAAACTTCCCGTCGCTCACATGGGCACCCGGTTAAGTAATCATAAAAAAATCCTAGAAAAAAAGGAATTTTCTTTGAAATAATTTACAACATGCTTACCTGCATAGCTATCGAGATCATTATTCCAAAAGGAGGGACCTCATTCACATTGTACAACAGAGAATGCTCTACGCCACGTTCAACAATAGAAATGTCGTCTACTGCAATGTCACCATTTCCCTGTTTTCTATTCTCCATTTTCTCCATCGTACTATCATCCAGACCACCCATATCAAGACATGGATCTTGAACGTGTAACATAGGGGTAGTCGCAATGGACATTTCAATTATGTTTAATGTTCAATTATGTTTAATGTTAAGTCTTACGGTTAGTCTTAATAAAGTGGAAGTCACTCCTTTTTTATAATTTTCTCTATATTTGTTCACATATTTCAGATTAATTTATTTTAATAGGTATGACATTCGCATAAGGAGTTACTGTATTAGTTTAGATAAACTGTGTATATTAAAATCCATGCATGCTATATAGTATACATGTACTACCGTATTGTTTCTAAAGTCTGCACATTAATGAAGGCCTGTTCCTGTTCTTTTTTATTCTAGTTAAATCATCTATTGCATTCATTCTATATATAAATAATGTACAGAACAAAACAAATGAACACACTTGTATAATTATGCATAATATATACGATTTATGCCAGTGTTGTGCACAAGAATTGTCAATAAATGTTGAAGCAAATGGGTGACAGAGTTGTTAGGA
>JABXNX010000316.1:0-18564 GCA_014843695.1 Archivesica marissinica | reverse complement strand
ACACATCCCCGTTTACATGAGCCTCCGACAACACTCTGTACACCCACCTAGCAGCATTACACATCCCCGAGTACATGAGCCTCTGACAACACTCTGTACACCCACTGAGCAGCATTACACATCCCCCAGTACATGAGCCTCCGACAACACTCTGTACACCCACTAAGCAGCATTACACATCCCCCGAGTACATGAGCCTCCAACAACACTCTGTACACCCACCGAGCAGCATTACACATCCCCCAGAGTACATGAGCATCCAACAACAGTCTGTACACCCACCTAGCAGCATTACACATCCCCGAGTACATGAGCCTCCGACAACATTCTGTACACCCACCAAGCAGCATTACACATCCCTGTTTACATGAGCCTCAGACAACACTCTGTCCACCCACCAAACAGCATTACACATCCCACGAGTACATGAGCCTCTGACAACACTCTGTACACCTACTGAGCAGCATTACACATCGCCCAGTACATGAGCCTCTGACAACACTCTGTACACCCACTGAGCAGCATTACACATCCCCCGAGTACATGAGCCTCCAATAACATTCTGAACACCCACCGAGCAGCATTACACATCCCCCAGAGTACATGAGCATCCAACAACAGTCTGTACACCCACCTAGCAGCATTACACATCCCCCCCGAGTACATGAGCCTCCAACAACAGTCTGTACACCCACCGAGCAGCATTACACATCCCCCATTTACATGAGCCCTCGACAACACTCTGTACACCCACCTAGCAGCATTACACATCCCCCGAGTACATGAGCCTCCGACAACACTCTGTACACCCACCAAGCAGCATTACACATCCCCCGAGTACATGAGCCTCCGACAACACTCTGTACACCCACCTAGCAGCATTACACATCCCACGAGTACATGAGCCTCTGACAACACTCTGTACACCCACTGAGCAGCATTACACATCCCCCGAGTACATGAGCCTCCAATAACATTCTGTACACCCACTGAGCAGCATTACACATCCCCCAGAGTACATGAGCATCCAACAACAGTCTGTACACCCACCTAGCAGCATTACACATCCCACGAGTACATGAGCATCCAACAACACTCTGTACACCCACCTAGCAGCATTACACATCCCACAAGTACATGAGCCTCTGACAACACTCTGTACACCCACCTAGCAGCATTACGCATCCCACAAGTACATGAGCCTCTGACAACACTCTGTACACCCACCTAGCAGCATTACACATCCCCCCAGAGTACATGAGCCTCCAATAACATTCTGTACACCCACCTAGCAGCATTACACATCCCCCGAGTACATGAGCCTCTGACAACACTCTGTACACCCACCTAGCAGCATTACACATCCCCCCAGAGTACATGAGCCTCCAACAACACTCTGTACACCCACCTAGCAGCATTACACATCCCCCAAGTACATGAGCCTCCGACAACACTCTGTACACCCACCGAGCAGCATTACACATCCCACAAGTACATGAGCCTCCGACAACACTCTGTACACCCACCGAGCAGCATTACACATCCCCGAGTACATGAGCCTCCGACAACACTCTGTACACCCACCTAGCAGCATTACACATCCCCCGAGTACATGAGCCTCCGACAACACTCTGTACACCCACCAAGCAGCATTACACATCCCCCGAGTACATGAGCCTCCGACAACACTCTGTACACCCACCAAGCAGCATTACACATCCCCGAGTACATGAGCCTCCGACAACACTCTGTACACCCACCTAGCAGCATTACACATCCCCGAGTACATGAGCCTCCGACAACATTCTGTACACCCACCAAGCAGCATTACACATCCCCGTTACATGAGCCTCCGACAACACTCTGTACACCCACCTAGCAGCATTACACATCCCCGAGTACATGAGCCTCCGACAACACTCTGTACACCCACCTAGCAGCATTACACATCCCCGAGTACATGAGCCTCCGACAACATTCTGACACCCACAGCAGCATTACACATCCCCGAGTACATGAGCCTCCGACAACATTCTGTACACCCACCTAGCAGCATTACACATCCCCGAGTACATGAGCCTCCGACAACATTCTGTACACCCACCAAGCAGCATTACACATCCACCGAGTACATGAGCCTCCGACAACATTCTGTACACCCACCAAGCAGCATTACAATCCCCGAGTACATGAGCCTCCGACAACACTCTGTACACCCACCTAGCAGCATTACACATCCCCGAGTACATGAGCCTCCGACAACATTCTGTACACCCACCTAGCAGCATTACACATCCCCGAGTACATGAGCCTCCGACAACATTCTGTACACCCACCTAGCAGCATTACACATCCCCGAGTACATGAGCCTCCGACAACATTCTGTACACCCACCAAGCAGCATTACACATCCCCGAGTACATGAGCCTCCGACAACATTCTGTACACCCACCAGCAGCATTACACATCCCCGAGTACATGAGCCTCCGACAACATTCTGTACACCCACCTAGCAGCATTACACATCCCCCGAGTACATGAGCCTCCGACAACACTCTGTACACCCACCAGCAGCATTACACATCCCCGAGTACATGAGCCTCCGACAACACTCTGTACACCCACCAAGCAGCATTACACATCCCCGTTTACATGAGCCTCCGACAACACTCTGTACACCCACCTAGCAGCATTACACATCCCCGAGTACATGAGCCTCCGACAACATCTGTACACCCACCGAGCAGCATTACACATCCCCGAGTACATGAGCCTCCGACAACATTCTGTACACCCACCTAGCAGCATTACACATCCCCCGAGTACATGAGCCTCCGACAACACTCTGTACACCCACCTAGCAGCATTACACATCCCCGAGTACATGAGCCTCTAACAACACTCTGTACACCCACCTAGCAGCATTACACATCCCCGAGTACATGAGCCTCCGACAACACTCTGTACACCCACCTAGCAGCATTACACATCCCAGTACATGAGCCTCTGACAACACTCTGTACACCCACCTAGCAGCATTACACATCCCCGAGTACATGAGCCTCCGACAACACTCTGTACACCCACCTAGCAGCATTACACATCCCCGAGTACATGAGCCTCCGACAACACTCTGTACACCCACCTAGCAGCATTACACATCCCCGAGTACATGAGCCTCCGACAACACTCTGTACACCCACCTAGCAGCATTACACATCCCCAAGTACATGAGCCTCTGACAACACTCTGTACACCCACCGAGCAGCATTACACATCCCAGTACATGAGCCTCTGACAACACTCTGTACACCCACCGAGCAGCATTACACATCCCCGAGTACATGAGCCTCCGACAACACTCTGTACACCCACCAAGCAGCATTACACATCCCCCGAGTACATGAGCCTCCGACAACAGTCTGTCCACCCACCTAGCAGCATTACACATCCCCCGAGTACATGAGCCTCCGACAACACTCTGTACACCCACCAAGCAGCATTACACATCCCCCGAGTACATGAGCCTCCGACAACACTCTGTACACCCACCAAGCAGCATTACACATCCCTGTTTACATGAGCCTCCGACAACACTCTGTACACCCACCTAGCAGCACTACACATCCCACGAGTACATGAGCCTCCGACAACACTCTGTCCACCCACCAAACAGCATTACACATCCCACGAGTACATGAGCCTCTGACAACACTCTGTACACCTACTGAGCAGCATTACACATCGCCCAGTACATGAGCCTCTGACAACACTCTGTACACCCACTGAGCAGCATTACACATCCCCCGAGTACATGAGCCTCCAATAACATTCTGAACACCCACCGAGCAGCATTACACATCCCCCAGAGTACATGAGCATCCAACAACAGTCTGTACACCCACCTAGCAGCATTACACATCCCCCCCCCAGAGTACATAAGCATCCAACAACAGTCTGTACACCCACAGAGCAGCATTACACATCCCCCATTTACACGAGCCCTCGACAACACTCTGTCCACCCACCAAGCAGCATTACACATCCCCCGAGTACATGAGCCTCCGACAACACTCTGTACACCCACCTAGCAGCATTACACATCCCACGAGTACATGAGCCTCTGACAACACTCTGTACACCCACTGAGCAGCATTACACATCCCCCGAGTACATGAGCCTCCAATAACATTCTGTACACCCACTGAGCAGCATTACACATCCCCCAGAGTACATGAGCATCCAACAACAGTCTGTACACCCACCTAGCAGCATTACACATCCCACGAGTACATGAGCATCCAACAACACTCTGTACACCCACCTAGCAGCATTACACATCCCACAAGTACATGAGCCTCTGACAACACTCTGTACACCCACCTAGCAGCATTACGCATCCCACAAGTACATGAGCCTCTGACAACACTCTGTACACCCACCTAGCAGCATTACACATCCCCCCAGAGTACATGAGCCTCCAATAACATTCTGTACACCCACCTAGCAGCATTACACATCCCCCGAGTACATGAGCCTCTGACAACACTCTGTACACCCACCTAGCAGCATTACACATCCCCCCAGAGTACATGAGCATCCAACAACACTCTGTACACCCACCTAGCAGCATTACACATCCCACAAGTACATGAGCCTCTGACAACACTCTGTACACCCACCGAGCAGCATTACACATCCCACAAGTACATGAGCCTCTGACAACACTCTGTACACCCACTGAGCAGCATTACACATCGCCCAAGTACATGAGCCTCCGACAACACTCTGTACACCCACCAAGCAGCATTACACATCCCCCGAGTACATGAGCCTCCGACAACAGTCTGTCCACCCACCTAGCAGCATTACACATCCCCCGAGTACATGAGCCTCCGACAACACTCTGTACACCCACCAAGCAGCATTACACATCCCCCGAGTACATGAGCCTCCGACAACACTCTGTACACCCACCAAGCAGCATTACACATCCCTGTTTACATGAGCCTCCGACAACACTCTGTACACCCACCTAGCAGCATTACACATCCCCGAGTACATGAGCCTCCGACAACATTCTGTACACCCACCAAGCAGCATTACACATCCCCGTTACATGAGCCTCCGACAACATTCTGTACACCCACCTAGCAGCATTACACATCCCCCGTTTACATGAGCCTCCGACAACACTCTGTACACCCACCTAGCAGCATTACACATCCCCGAGTACATGAGCCTCCGACAACATTCTGTACACCCACCAAGCAGCATTACACATCCCCGTTTACATGAGCCTCCGACAACACTCTGTACACCCACCTAGCAGCATTACACATCCCCGTTTACATGAGCCTCCGACAACACTCTGTACACCCACCTAGCAGCATTACACATCCCCGAGTACATGAGCCTCCGACAACATTCTGTACACCCACCTAGCAGCATTACACATCCCCGAGTACATGAGCCTCCGACAACATTCTGTACACCCACCAAGCAGCATTACACATCCCTGTACATGAGCCTCAGACAACACTCTGTCCACCCACCTAGCAGCATTACACATCCCCGAGTACATGAGCCTCCGACAACACTCTGTACACCCACCAAGCAGCATTACACATCCCGTTTACATGAGCCTCCGACAACACTCTGTCCACCCACCAAGCAGCATTACACATCCCCGAGTACATGAGCCTCCGACAACATTCTGTACACCCACCTAGCAGCATTACACATCCCCGAGTACATGAGCCTCCGACAACATTCTGTACACCCACCAAGCAGCATTACACATCCCTGTTTACATGAGCCTCAGACAACACTCTGTCCACCCACCAAACAGCATTACACATCCCACGAGTACATGAGCCTCTGACAACACTCTGTACACCTACTGAGCAGCATTACACATCGCCCAGTACATGAGCCTCTGACAACACTCTGTACACCCACTGAGCAGCATTACACATCCCCCGAGTACATGAGCCTCCAATAACATTCTGAACACCCACCGAGCAGCATTACACATCCCCCAGAGTACATGAGCATCCAACAACAGTCTGTACACCCACCTAGCAGCATTACACATCCCCCCCAGAGTACATAAGCATCCAACAACAGTCTGTACACCCACAGAGCAGCATTACACATCCCCCAAGTACATAAGCCTCCAACAACAGTCTGTACACCCACAGAGCAGCATTACACATCCCCCATTTACATGAGCCCTCGACAACACTCTGTCCACCCACCAAGCAGCATTACACATCCCCCGAGTACATGAGCCTCCGACAACACTCTGTACACCCACCTAGCAGCATTACACATCCCACGAGTACATGAGCCTCTGACAACACTCTGTACACCCACTGAGCAGCATTACACATCCCCCGAGTACATGAGCCTCCAATAACATTCTGTACACCCACTGAGCAGCATTACACATCCCCCAGAGTACATGAGCATCCAACAACAGTCTGTACACCCACCTAGCAGCATTACACATCCCACGAGTACATGAGCATCCAACAACACTCTGTACACCCACCTAGCAGCATTACACATCCCACAAGTACATGAGCCTCTGACAACACTCTGTACACCCACCTAGCAGCATTACGCATCCCACAAGTACATGAGCCTCTGACAACACTCTGTACACCCACCTAGCAGCATTACACATCCCCCCAGAGTACATGAGCCTCCAATAACATTCTGTACACCCACCTAGCAGCATTACACATCCCCCGAGTACATGAGCCTCTGACAACACTCTGTACACCCACCTAGCAGCATTACACATCCCCCCCAGAGTACATGAGCATCCAACAACACTCTGTACACCCACCTAGCAGCATTACACATCCCACAAGTACATGAGCCTCTGACAACACTCTGTACACCCACTGAGCAGCATTACACATCCCCCGAGTACATGAGCCTCCAATAACATTCTGAACACCCACCGAGCAACATTACACATCCCCCAGAGTACATGAGCATCCAACAACAGTCTGTACACCCACCTAGCAGCATTACACATCCCCCCCCCAGAGTACATAAGCATCCAACAACAGTCTGTACACCCACAGAGCAGCATTACACATCCCCCATTTACACGAGCCCTCGACAACACTCTGTCCACCCACCAAGCAGCATTACACATCCCCCGAGTACATGAGCCTCCGACAACACTCTGTACACCCACCTAGCAGCATTACACATCCCACGAGTACATGAGCCTCTGACAACACTCTGTACACCCACTGAGCAGCATTACACATCCCCCGAGTACATGAGCCTCCAATAACATTCTGTACACCCACTGAGCAGCATTACACATCCCCCAGAGTACATGAGCATCCAACAACAGTCTGTACACCCACCTAGCAGCATTACACATCCCACGAGTACATGAGCATCCAACAACACTCTGTACACCCACCTAGCAGCATTACACATCCCACAAGTACATGAGCCTCTGACAACACTCTGTACACCCACCTAGCAGCATTACGCATCCCACAAGTACATGAGCCTCTGACAACACTCTGTACACCCACCTAGCAGCATTACACATCCCCCCAGAGTACATGAGCCTCCAATAACATTCTGTACACCCACCTAGCAGCATTACACATCCCCCGAGTACATGAGCCTCTGACAACACTCTGTACACCCACCTAGCAGCATTACACATCCCCCCAGAGTACATGAGCATCCAACAACACTCTGTACACCCACCTAGCAGCATTACACATCCCACAAGTACATGAGCCTCTGACAACACTCTGTACACCCACCGAGCAGCATTACACATCCCACAAGTACATGAGCCTCTGACAACACTCTGTACACCCACTGAGCAGCATTACACATCGCCCAAGTACATGAGCCTCCGACAACACTCTGTACACCCACCAAGCAGCATTACACATCCCCCGAGTACATGAGCCTCCGACAACAGTCTGTCCACCCACCTAGCAGCATTACACATCCCCCGAGTACATGAGCCTCCGACAACACTCTGTACACCCACCAAGCAGCATTACACATCCCCCGAGTACATGAGCCTCCGACAACACTCTGTACACCCACCAAGCAGCATTACACATCCCTGTTTACATGAGCCTCCGACAACACTCTGTACACCCACCTAGCAGCATTACACATCCCCGAGTACATGAGCCTCCGACAACATTCTGTACACCCACCAAGCAGCATTACACATCCCCGATTACATGAGCCTCCGACAACATTCTGTACACCCACCTAGCAGCATTACACATCCCCGTTTACATGAGCCTCCGACAACACTCTGTACACCCACCTAGCAGCATTACACATCCCCGAGTACATGAGCCTCCGACAACATTCTGTACACCCACCAAGCAGCATTACACATCCCCGTTTACATGAGCCTCCGACAACACTCTGTACACCCACCTAGCAGCATTACACATCCCCGAGTACATGAGCCTCCGACAACACTCTGTACACCCACCTAGCAGCATTACACATCCCCGAGTACATGAGCCTCCGACAACATTCTGTACACCCACCTAGCAGCATTACACATCCCCGAGTACATGAGCCTCCGACAACATTCTGTACACCCACCTAGCAGCATTACACATCCCCGTTTACATGAGCCTCCGACAACACTCTGTCCACCCACCTAGCAGCATTACACATCCCCGAGTACATGAGCCTCCGACAACACTCTGTACACCCACCAAGCAGCATTACACATCCCCGTTTACATGAGCCTCCGACAACACTCTGTCCACCCACCTAGCAGCATTACACATCCCGAGTACATGAGCCTCCGACAACATTCTGTACACCCACCTAGCAGCATTACACATCCCCGAGTACATGAGCCTCCGACAACATTCTGTACACCCACCAAGCAGCATTACACATCCCTGTTTACATGAGCCTCAGACAACACTCTGTCCACCCACCAAGCAGCATTACACATCCCACGAGTACATGAGCCTCTGACAACACTCTGTACACCCACTGAGCAGCATTACACATCCCCCAGTACATGAGCCTCCGACAACACTCTGTACACCCACTGAGCAGCATTACACATCCCCCGAGTACATGAGCCTCCAATAACATTCTGAACACCCACCGAGCAGCATTACACATCCCCCGAGTACATGAGCATCCAACAACAGTCTGTACACCCACCTAGCAGCATTACACATCCCCGAGTACATGAGCCTCCGACAACACTCTGTACACCCACCAAGCAGCATTACACATCCCCCAGTACATGAGCCTCCGACAACACTCTGTACACCCACCAAGCAGCATTACACATCCCCCAGTACATGAGCCTCTGACAACACTCTGTACACCCACTGAGCAGCATTACACATCCCCAGTACATGAGCCTCCGACAACACTCTGTACACCCACCGAGCAGCATTACACATCCCCGAGTACATGAGCCTCCAACAACATTCTGAACACCCACCGAGCAGCATTACACATCCCCCAGAGTACATGAGCATCCAACAACAGTCTGTACACCCACCTAGCAGCATTACACATCCCCCCAGAGTACATAAGCATCCAACAACAGTCTGTACACCCACAGAGCAGCATTACACATCCCCCATTTACACGAGCCTCCGACAACACTCTGTCCACCCACCTAGCAGCATTACACATCCCCAAGTACATGAGCCTCTGACAACACTCTGTACACCCACCGAGCAGCATTACACATCCCCCGAGTACATGAGCCTCTGACAACACTCTGTACACCCACCGAGCAGCATTACACATCCCCCGAGTACATGAGCCTCCGACAACACTCTGTACACCCACCAAGCAGCATTACACATCCCCCGAGTACATGAGCCTCCGACAACAGTCTGTCCACCCACCTAGCAGCATTACACATCCCCCGAGTACATGAGCCTCCGACAACACTCTGTACACCCACCAAGCAGCATTACACATCCCCGAGTACATGAGCCTCCGACAACACTCTGTACACCCACCTAGCAGCATTACACATCCCCGAGTACATGAGCCTCCGACAACATTCTGTACACCCACCAAGCAGCATTACACATCCCCGTTTACATGAGCCTCCGACAACACTCTGTACACCCACCAAGCAGCATTACACATCCCCGATTACATGAGCCTCCGACAACATTCTGTACACCCACCTAGCAGCATTACACATCCCCCGTTTACATGAGCCTCCGACAACACTCTGTACACCCACCTAGCAGCATTACACATCCCCGAGTACATGAGCCTCCGACAACATTCTGTACACCCACCAAGCAGCATTACACATCCCCGTTTACATGAGCCTCCGACAACACTCTGTACACCCACCAAGCAGCATTACACATCCCCGAGTACATGAGCCTCCGACAACATTCTGTACACCCACCTAGCAGCATTACACATCCCCGAGTACATGAGCCTCCGACAACATTCTGTACACCCACCGAGCAGCATTACACATCATTGAGTAAAACAAGTGAACAATCAACATATTCATGATATTGCGTCATGTGAACTCAAACAAACCCTTTATGTGTTCAATTAAACTATGCTTTACAGCAATCAATGTTGATGAATTATTTCCACCTTTGAGTGCTACATTTATTTAGCTACGAAAATAACATACTAATATATTCAGCAGATTTGATTCATACAGTCAAACCTGTGCTAACGACCACATGTTAGTAGTGACCATCTGTCAACAATAGCCAGGTTCAATTCTCCCCATCCATAGTAGTTCTTTAAAAGGCTGTGAATAGCGACCACCTGCCGACCACGACAGCAGTCAGTCAGTCAAAATAATTCCCTGCAAGCCAAAATTAACCCTGAACAATGGTTCGTATTTCCCCAGCCTGTTTGATTAGAGCACTGAATTACATGTTTGTTCGCTACATGTTCTAATCTTAGGAGTACCGGTATGCATAATTTTCAAAATAAACGAATGAAAAACGCGCCAATAAATGAATAATTTAACATCCAGACAAGTTTTCAAACATTCTGTCAAAACTCAAATGAGTAAAATAGCATTGAAAACGAAGAGCATGTTTAGATTTTTGTTACAATGGCTGCCAATTCCGATGAAAATATGAACATTGATGAATTGTTTCGATCAGATAGTGACGATGAAGAGCATGTTTAGATTTTTAGACTTTTCTTGGCTTAATTATGATGATCTTTCGGAAATCGAAATCATAGACTTACCTCAACAGAAACAGTGAACTTTGAATGACCGTAGAAATCGCGTAAAAAATGATCACCTGTGAACAAAGACCACTTTGCCTACTTCCCAAGGTCGGTCTTTGTTCACAGGCTTAACTGTAATTTGGAAACTATTTTGTGTTATGCGGCATGTTCTGAGATGGTGTGTACACATGTATATTCTCCATTACTGATTCACCCTTGGAATATTGTGATTACATTTGTTTCATCCCAAATATCACTGTTGATTGAGGAACACTGTATACCTTTTGTTCCATTTTTACACTATACACTGTCCCCAATGTCACGACATTGACTATCTCTACAATACTGTTGTAATAGGGTCGTATTTTATACTTTTATCATAACAATAGCTAATGTGAGTTGAGACGCAGTCAAGCGTAGATTTCGTTCACCTGTGTTAATCAACCAGACCGGGTCCCGCACATTTCCTCGAGACAGTTGATATTACACATTGCAGAAGGTTGATTTTAGATCCATTGTATGATATACAGAGATATTCTATATATACGTTTATTTGAGGATCTACACTATGATTATACAGGTATTGTTGTTGGTTGTATTGTTACTGTAGAATGAATTGTCGCTTGTAGTTTGCTATAATGTCGTATTGTTACTGTAGAATGAATTGTCGCTTGTAGTTTGCTATAATGACGTATTGTTACTGTAGAATGAATTGTCGTCGCTCGTAAGTCGTTACACTGCCAGAACGGTTCTGTTGTCCCTTTCCTTTAACTAAACTGTCCCTTTCCTTTATCTAAACTGTCCCTTCTATCTCCCGGCTGTCGGTTATACATCAGAGCATTCACTCACGTAACCTATATAACTAGGCATGTACGTTACTTGCAGTTCACAGCACTGGTCGAGAGTTCGAGACAGTGTTGGCTATGAGATTCGCAGTTGGTAGAGACGAGCCGTGAGGTGCAAGTGCTATGGAAACCATATTTTCGTGTAAGTGACAAGTCCGATAGAACAAATGTATAATATCATAGATGCAGAACTACTTTATCGATTGTTGATTACATATCGTATATATAAGCCCGATTGGTGATTACCCACATGTTGTAGAAGAACCCAAGCACTGGGCATATTGTTATGCCGTTTTATATCATGTATGACTATATATATCTATTGCACGATATCTATAGGTAATAGCAATTTTAGTACTATGTATATTTGTACATTTCAGAACGTTTTTGTATTTATTCTGATGAATTCTACTCCACGCTATCTACATGGCGAATAAATAAATATTAATCTGGACCCATGGAGTTGTTGGTAATTGATAGAACACCAAACCCCACCCCTGCTACACTGTAGGAACACTGTATAAGTTGTACCTCCCATTTTCACGACATGGACTATCTCTACTCTTTACCCACGTTGATGTTCATATTAAACATATTTATAATCGCTTTGTTATGTAATAAACCCAGATTGATACTAAAACGTCCGTCTGTTAGCTAGTAATAATTACATTGATAATAAAATGATCTGTTCGTTCATATTAAACATATTTATAATCATGTTGTTATGTAATATAACCATGATTGATAATAAAACGATCTGTCCGACAGTCCGTTAGTTACTAATGATTATATTCTCCATGTTGTGTCTGGGAAATGTAATCAATAAGTTGGACAAGAATAACAAGGGAGAGATTATCAAGAACTAATTAACTAATCTCACAATGCATGATATTGCTGCATGAAAGTTACTGACCACCATTGAAACAATATGAACAGTATAACAGTGTTTGTAACTTACCATCCATCATCCGTAACATGAAAGTCACTAACCACCATTGAAACAATATGAACAGTATAACAGTGTTTGTTACTTACCGTCCATCATCCGTAACATGAAAGTCACTGACCACCATTGAAACAATATGTACAGTATAACAGTGTTTGTAACTTACCGTCCATCATCCGTAACATGAAAGTCACTGACCACCATTGAAACAATATGAACAGTATAACAGTGTTTGTAACTTACCGTCCATCATCCGTAACATGAAAGTCACTGACCACCATTGAAACAATATGAACAGTATAACAGTGTTTGTAACTTACCGTCCATCATCCGTAGCATGAAAGTCACTGACCACCATTGAAACAATATGAACAGTATAACAGTGTTTGTAACTTACCGTCCATCATCCGTAGCATGAAAGTCACTGACCACCATTGAAACAATATGAACAGTATAACAGTGTTTGTAACTTACCGGCCATCATCCGTCGTAACATGAAAGTCACTGACCACCATTGAAACAATATGAACAGTATAACAGTGTTTGCTACTTACTGTCCATCATCCATAACATGAAAGTCACTGACCACCATTGAAACAATATGAACAGTATAACAGTGTTTGTAACTTACCATCCATCATCCGTAACATGAAAGTCACTGACCACCATTGAAACAATATGAACAGATAACAGGGTTTGTTACTTACCATCCCTCGCTTGTATTAAAACCGATGGGTCCATCACAATATCCCGGCAGCTTGTTCTTGGGATGATCGTCGAATACAGCACCTAAAACTAAACAGAATGCAAAAGTAATACAATGATGAATGTAAGCAGATGATAATATAACAAATATGGTCAGTATTTAATAAATATTTTGTCTACTAAGAACATAACAATAATATATACTGAACCAAAAAAGAAACTTTCGCGAGACTTCAATGGGACTGTTTCCACATATGTTTATATTAACAGTTTTTATTCGTATTTGTTATTGCACAATAATTTAAAATCAATTCATCAAAGTTCATTTACAGTCTGAAAATTATCAATTTCATTGGATTTTTCAATTTCATTTGAGGTAGATGTCGATTCAATTTTTTTGCTTTAGTAACGATTATGCCCACCGCGAGCATTGCTAACAGCTTGGCAGCGACGACGCATTGAGTGGATGAGATTATTAATTTGAGCCTGGGGTATATTATTCCACTCTTCTAGCAAAGCGTCACGGAGCTTATTGACGTTATCAGGCGGATTTTGACGTTGCCGTACACGTGTGTCAAGATTATCCCAAAGGTGCTCGATGGGATTTAGATCCGGGCTTTTTGAGGGTCAGTCGTCTATGAAATCAATATTGTTGTTTCGCAAGAACTGGATATTGTCACGGGCGACGTGAGGTCTGGCGTTGTCTTGCTGAAACACAGAAATAACGCCGTGATTTTGTAAGAGAGGAACAACGTGTGGGGCAAGGACACGGTTTCTATACTTTTGAGCATTCAAATTGCCATCAATGACCACTAATTGGGTACGATACCCATAACTTATTCCGGCCCAGACCATCACGGAACCCCCACCGCCAAAACGATCCCGCTGAAGAACGCAACAGTCAGCGTAACGTTCATTCCTACGTCGGTAGACCCTGATCCGACCATCACTATTGGACAATGCAAACCTGGATTCATCTGAAAAAAGAATCGTCCGCCAGTCTTGCCTTGTCCAGTTGATGTGTCTATCAGCCCATTGAAGCCTGTCACGGCGATGACGATCCGTTAATACTGTTCCGACGTAGGGACGACGTGCACGTAAATTGTTCTCAGCCAAACGAGTTCGTACAGTTTGAGCGGAAATCCTGGGGTTATAAGTACCTGGGGTGACAGACGCTGTAGCTGTTGCAGTTAAAAAACGATTTCGTAAATGTTGGTTCAAAATATAGCGGTCTTGCCCCGGCGTGGTTACACGTGGTCTACCGCTACGTGGAAGATCTTCCGTGCTTCCGGTCTGCACAAACCGCCGTCTCAGACTTCTAACTGCCTGCACAGATGATCCAACGTGCGCAGCAACCTCTTCCGTTGAAGCTCCTGCCTCCAGCATCCCAACGGCTCTTTCTCTTAAATGTTTCGCAATTCGAGGCATCGAAATTTTGCCCAAATTGTATCGATATAAAGGTGTTTAGGTATTTTTATGACGGTAGTCGTCAAGTGCAATAACTTGCAGTGAAAAAAGTTAACACATGTAAACCAGATATGTCCACCCCGTGCGTGCACGTGAAAATGGAGGTTTTGTCAAAACAGACGATATCGTTCGACATGAGGTGATTATCTGACCGATTTCCCAAAGTAGGACGTCAGTGTAAACTACTACATATACACATTTTCCTACATGTTTAAATTTAAGACCTACTTTGCGAAAGTTTCTTTTTTGGTTCAGTATACTTATTATTGTAAATCTATTATAATAAATAAATAGCAGACGTTTGAAGGGTTGTTTACATCAACTGTAATTGTCTCCATGGATCAAGTCATACAGTAGTTTCACACAGCAAGCTTACACTAAGTGTAAGTGAGAGTGTCTCTCCGAGGTTACCATGGATACAACATGTACACATATACTGAGAATGTTCCACCTATTTGTGGGACCAATTTTGTACAGTAAATATATAAATAAATCTCTGTAATATTCTATCTTTATAACTGGAAGAAAAATTTATGGAAGCACATTTTATTACTTTTAATTTATATTGTTTGGGTGAAATTGCTATGTTCCTCAATGGTGATCATTCATGACGACGTCACTTTGCGCTACGGTAACTGGAACTAACTCAATTCAGTTTTTCATATTACGTCATTTTGCATTACGGCCTACTCTATGACTAAGAATAACAAACATCGCAGATTTAACTTCAGAATCCGATTGATCGAAGACATAAAAAGGTCGCCTCAAAGTGTTTTGTGTTTATGAAGACAACTACTAATTCATAAGTCATTTTTGCACATGTAGGTTGGAGTGAATTTACTATAATAGTACTAGATAGTTATATTGCAATCATCATCTAATTATGTATAAATTATACAGTACAACCTCTCTATTCTATATACAGTACAACCTCTCTATTCTATATACAATACAACCTCTCTATTCTATATACAGTACAACCTCTCTATTCTATATACAGTACAACCTCTCTATTCTATATACAGTACAACCTCTCTATTCTATATACAGTACACCTCTCTATTCTATATACAGTACAACCTCTCTATTCTATATACAGTACAACCTCTCTATTCTATATACAGTACAACCTCTCTATTCTATATACAGTACAACCTCTCTATTCTATATACAGTACAAACTCTCTATTCTATATACAGTACAACCTCTCTATTCTATATACAGTACAACCTCTCTATTCTATATACAGTACAAACTCTCTATTCTATATACAGTACAACCTCTCTATCTATATACAGTACAACCTCTCTATTCTATATACAGTACAACCTCTCTATTCTATATACAGTACAACCTCTCTATTCTATATACAGTACAACCTCTCTATTCTATATACAGTACAACCTCTCTATTCTATATACAGTACAACCTCTCTATTCTATATACAGTACAACCTCTCTATTCTATATACAGTACAACCTCTCTATTCTATATACAGTACACCTCTCTATTCTATATACAGTACACCTCTCTATTCTATATACAGTACACCTCTATTCTATATACAGTACAACCTCTCTATCTATATACAATACAACCTCTCTATTCTATATACAGTACACATCTCTATTCTATATACAGTACAACCTCTCTATTCTATATACAGTACACATCTCTATTCTATATACAGTACAACCTCTCTATTCTATATACAGTACAACCTCTCTATTCTATATACAGTACAACCTCTCTATTCTATATACAGTACAACCTCTCTATTCTATATACAGTACAACCTCTCTATTCTATATACAGTACAACCTCTCTATTCTATATACAGTACAACCTCTCTATTCTATATACAGTACAACCTCTCTATTCTATATACAGTACAACCTCTCTATTCTATATACAGTACAACCTCTCTATTCTATATACAGTACAACCTCTCTATTCTATATACAGTACAACCTCTCTATTCTAATACAATACAACTCTCTATTCTATATACATACAAACTCTCTATTCTATATACAGTACAACCTCTCTATTCTATATACAGTACAACCTCTCTATTCTATATACAGTACACCTCTCTATTCTATATACAGTACAACCTCTCTATTCTATATACAGTACAACCTCTCTATTCTATATACAGTACAACCTCTCTATTCTATATACAGTACAACCTCTCTATTCTATATACAGTACAACCTCTCTATTCTATACAGTACAACCTCTCTATTCTATATACAGTACAACCTCTCTATTCTATATACAGTACAACCTCTCTATTCTATATACAGTACAACCTCTCTATTCTATATACAGTACAACCTCTCTATTCTATATACAGTACAACCTCTCTATTCTATATACAGTACAACCTCTCTATTCTATATACAGTACAACCTCTCTATTCTATATACAGTACAACCTCTCTATTCTATATACAGTACAACCTCTCTATTCTATATACAGTACAACCTCTCTATTATATATACAGTACAACCTCTCTATTCTATATACAGTACAACCTCTCTATTCTATATACAGTACAAACTCTCTATTCTATATACAGTACAACCTCTCTATTCTATATACAGTACAACCTCTCTATTCTATATACAATACAACCTCTCTATTCTATATACAGTACAACCTCTCTATTCTATATACAATACAACCTCTCTATTCTATATACAGTACACCCTCTCTATTCTATATACAGTACAACCTCTCTATTCTATATACAGTACAACCTCTCTATTCTATATACAGTACAACCTCTCTATTCTATATACAGTACAACCTCTATTCTATATACAGTACAACCTCTCTATTCTATATACAGTACAACCTCTCTATTCTATATACAGTACAACCTCTCTATTCTATATACAGTACAACCTCTCTATTCTATATACAGTACAACCTCTCTATTCTATATACAGTACAACCTCTCTATTCTATATACAGTACAACCTCTCTATTCTATATACAGTACAACCTCTCTATTCTATATACAGTACAACCTCTCTATTCTATATACAGTACAAACTCTCTATTCTATATACAGTACAACCTCTCTATTCTATATACAGTACAACCTCTCTATTCTATATACAGTACAACCTCTCTATTCTATATACAGTACAAACTCTCTATTCTATATACAGTACAACCTCTCTATTCTATATACAGTACAACCTCTCTATTCTATATACAGTACAAACTCTCTATTCTATATACAGTACAACCTCTCTATTCTATATACAGTACAAACTCTCTATTCTATATACAGTACAAACTCTCTATTCTATATACAGTACAACCTCTCTATTCTATATACAGTACAAACTC
>JABXNX010000315.1:0-18568 GCA_014843695.1 Archivesica marissinica | reverse complement strand
TTGAAATCGACATGTGTGATTCTCCCACCGTTTCTGTACAATGGCTTTTACATGTAAGAACTAGCGATACATCAAAACCGGTCATAATTGCATGTTGAAATGTTGTCAAATCTAACGTTTTCGGAGTCTAGCTGTCTGTGATATTAATGCTTTCAATGTTCATTTGGTGAAATATAAATCTACTGTCCATATTCGCCTGTAAGAAGAGTTCTGTACCACAAGATTATGGCCTCAAAGTGGCTTCCCGTCTTATAAGCGAGTGCTAAAAAAATGTGATCCATGATTACGTTTTATAAAAAGAAAGCACTCTTAACACTGAACATTTCTTCAACTTGCAATGGACATACGTGCAATTTATACTTGTGTCTTGGTGTCCATTTTATCAACCTGTTTTATATGCGAGTGCATGCCAAAATCCACAGATTGTTGGCCAATTGCTTTGAAATGCCTCTAAAATGTACTAGATATTGACAAATATGTTGAAAATAGCAATAAAAAGCACCGTCGCAACACTATATATATAATATATAATTATTAGCCCAACTACGATGTTTAGAAATCTTGAATTTTAAACGGTATTGTTAATTATTGAATAGATTATAGAATCGGATCGACCATAAGGAATGAATGGGGGTTTGCTATGGACAATTTCTAGGGATTCTAGGAAAAGCATGCTATGGACAATTTCTAGGGATTCTAGGAAAAGCATGCTATGGACAATTTCTGGGGATTCTAGGAAAAGCATGCTATGGACAACTTTCTTGGGATTCTAGGAAAAGCATGCTATGGACAACTTTCTTGGGATTCTAGGAAAAGCATGCTATGGACAACTTTCTTGGGATTCTAGGAAAAGCATGCTATGGACAACTTTCTTGGGATTCTAGGAAAAGCATGCTATGGACAACTTTCTTTGGGATTCTAGGAAAAGCATGCTATGGACAACTTTCTTGTGATTCTAGAAAATGATTGCATCAATGATTGCATTTTTGTAACTTTTGTTCCCTCCAAAATTGTGTCACCTAATTTCGCGACCAAAATAAGCCAAGGTCAAACATGACTAATGTGATAGTGCCCCTTCTGCAAAACATATGTACATACAACTCTTGGATGCTCTGACAATCTGTTCAATCCTTATGGATCTCAATAAATAATGTATTCTAAAGATTCATTAATTAACCCTACATTTTTAAACTATACAACGTTAAAGCAACACTACATCGGTGAAAACGCAAGTTTCTGCAGAATGTAATTTGCTGTTATAAGGTATAGTTTTTTCCCAAATATTTGGCTCAAAAACTTAGTATTTCAACAAATAAACAGACGTTGTATACGCGGTTTGTTGACATAACAAAATAATGTAAATATGATCGACATTCATGCGTAATACAACACCACGTTTATCCTGAATAACACGGTACATATTTACGTGATATCTCACATGTGTGCCTATGCATATTTATTTGTAGACTAATCTTAGTTAAATTATCCCTAATAGAAAGTATCGCGGGTTTAGTATTGACTCCAATGACAAACAAATGTCAATTCAGGAGCGCGGATAACCATTGTATGAAATCTTAATTTCACTTTTGAAAGTATGTATACCACAAACACACTGTTTATTGATTCAATGTTAGTGTTCAAATGTATTCAGAAGAATGTGTAAATGAATTTGCAGACCCTCCCCCTTAACCACCCATCCCGTCAAGGTTTGGGGAATCCCCCCCAGAACATTTTGAAAATTAGTAGACAAACGGTGCATTCTAATTATTATATTACCATGTCAAACTGACATTGATTATTCAATTGAATTGCTCAATCCCCCCGCCCTCAACCATCGATGTATATTGCATCAATACCCGCTCCGCCATTGGTACTTATTGCCGAAACCCTCAACCATTTGGTACTTATTGTCATTCGTACTTATTGTCATTGGTACTTATTGTCATTCGTACTTATTGTCATTGGTACTTATTGTCATTGGTACTTATTGTCATTCGTACTTATTGTCATTCGTACTTATTACCAACCCCCCTCAGCCATTGGTACTTATTGTCATTGGTACTTATTGTCATTGGTACTTATTGTCATTGGTACTTATTGCCAACACAACTAGGCCATTGGTACTTATTGCCATCGGTACTTATTGTCAACCCCCCTCGGCCATTGGTACTTATTGCCATCGGTACTTATTGTCAACCGTCCTCGGCCATTGGTACTTATTGCCATCGGTACTTAATGTCAACCCCCCTCGGCCATTGGTACTTATTGCCATCGGTACTTATTGTCAAGCCCCCTCGGCCATTGGTACTTATTGCCATCGGTACTTATTGTCAACCCTCCTCGGCCATCGGTACTTATTGTCAACCCTCCTCGGCCATTGGTACTTATTGTCAACCCCCCTCGGCCATCGGTACTTATTGCCATCGGTACTTATTGTCAACCCCCCTCGGCCATCGGTACCTATTGTCAACCCTCCTCGGCCATCGGTACTTATTGTCAACCCTCCTCGGCCATCGGTACTTATTGCCATCGGTACTTATTGTCAACCCTCCTCGGCCATTGGTACTTATTGCCATTGGTACTTATTGTCAACCCTCCTCGGCCATTGGTACTTATTGTCATTGGCACTTATTGTCAACCCTCCTCGGCCATCGGTACTTATTGTCAACCCTCCTCGGCCATCGGTACTTATTGACAACCCTCCTCGGCCATTGGTACTTATTGCCATCGGTACTTATTGCCAACCCTCCTCGGCCATTGGTACTTATTGCCATCGGTACTTATTGTCAACCCTCCTCGGCCATTGGTACCTATTGCCATCGGTACCTAATGCCAACCCCCCTCGGCCATTGGTACTTATTGCCAACCCAACTAGGCCATCGGTACTTATTGTCAACCCTCCTCGGCCATCGGTACTTATTGCCATCGGTACTTATTGTCAACCCCCTTCGGCCATCGGTACTTATTGCCATTGGTACTTATTGCCAACCCCTCTCGGCCAGTGGTACTTATTGCCAACCCCTCTCGGCCAGTGGTACTTATTGCCAACCCCCCTCATCCATTGGTACTTATTGCCAACCCTCCTCGGCCATTGGTACTTATTGTCAACCCGCCTCGGCCATTGGTACGTATTGCCAGTGGTACTTATTGCCAACCCCTTTCGGCCATTGGTACTTATTGCCAACCCCTCTCGGCCATTGGTACTTATTGCCAACCCCCCTCGGCCATCGGTACTTATTGCCAACCCCCCTCGGCCATTGGTACTTATTGTCATTTGTACTTATTGCCAACCCCCCTCGGCCATTGGTACTTATTGTCATTGGTACTTATTGTCAACCCCCCTCGGCAATCGGTACTTATTGCCATCGGCACTTATTGCAAACACAACTAGGCCATCGGTACTTAATGTCAACTCCCCTCGGCCATTGGTACTTATTGCCATCGGTACTTATTGTCAACCGTCCTCGGCCATTGGTACTTATTGCCATCGGTACTTAATGTCAACCCCCCTCGGCCATTGGTACTTATTGCCATCGGTACTTATTGTCAAGCCCCCTCGGCCATTGGTACTTATTGCCATCGGTACTTATTGTCAACCCTCCTCGGCCATCGGTACTTATTGTCAACCCTCCTCGGCCATTGGTACTTATTGTCAACCCCCCTCGGCCATCGGTACTTATTGCCATCGGTACTTATTGTCAACCCCCCTCGGCCATCGGTACCTATTGTCAACCCTCCTCGGCCATCGGTACTTATTGTCAACCCTCCTCGGCCATCGGTACTTATTGCCATCGGTACTTATTGTCAACCCTCCTCGGCCATTGGTACTTATTGCCATTGGTACTTATTGTCAACCCTCCTCGGCCATTGGTACTTATTGTCATTGGTACTTATTGTCAACCCTCCTCGGCCATCGGTACTTATTGTCAACCCTCCTCGGCCATCGGTACTTATTGACAACCCTCCTCGGCCATTGGTACTTATTGCCATCGGTACTTATTGTCAACCCTCCTCGGCCATTGGTACCTATTGCCATCGGTACCTATTGCCAACCCCCCTCGGCCATTGGTACTTATTGTCATTGGTACTTATTGCCAACCCAACTAGGCCATCGGTACTTATTGTCAACCCCTCTCGGCCAGTGGTACTTATTGCCAACCCCCCTCAGCCATTGGTACTTATTGCCAACCCTCCTCGGCCATTGGTACTTATTGTCAACCCGCCTCGGCCATTGGTACGTATTGCCAGTGGTACTTATTGCCAACCCCTTTCGGCCATTGGTACTTATTGCCAACCCCTCTCGGCTAGTGGTACTTATTGTCAACCCTCCTCGGCCATTGGTACTTATTGCCAACCCCCCTCGGCCATCGGTACTTATTGCCAACCCCCCTCGGCCATTGGTACTTATTGTCATTTGTACTTATTGCCAACCCCCCTCGGCCATTGGTACTTATTGTCATTGGTACTTATTGTCAACCCCCCTCGGCAATCGGTACTTATTGCCATCGGCACTTATTGCCAACACAACTAGGCCATCGGTACTTAATGTCAACCCCCCTCGGCCATTGGTACTTATTGCCATCGGTACTTATTGTCAACCGTCCTCGGCCATTGGTACTTATTGCCATCGGTACTTAATGTCAACCCCCCTCGGCCATTGGTACTTATTGCCATCGGTACTTATTGTCAAGCCCCCTCGGCCATTGGTACTTATTGCCATCGGTACTTATTGTCAACCCTCCTCGGCCATCGGTACTTATTGTCAACCCTCCTCGGCCATTGGTACTTATTGTCAACCCCCCTCGGCCATCGGTACTTATTGCCATCGGTACTTATTGTCAACCCCCCTCGGCCATCGGTACCTATTGTCAACCCTCCTCGGCCATCGGTACTTATTGTCAACCCTCCTCGGCCATCGGTACTTATTGCCATCGGTACTTATTGTCAACCCTCCTCGGCCATTGGTACTTATTGCCATTGGTACTTATTGTCAACCCTCCTCGGCCATCGGTACTTATTGTCAACCCTCCTCGGCCATCGGTACTTATTGACAACCCTCCTCGGCCATTGGTACTTATTGCCATCGGTACTTATTGCCAACCCTCCTCGGCCATTGGTACTTATTGCCATCGGTACTTATTGTCAACCCTCCTCGGCCATTGGTACCTATTGCCATCGGTACCTATTGCCAACCCCCCTCGGCCATTGGTACTTATTGTCATTGGTACTTATTGCCAACCCAACTAGGCCATCGGTACTTATTGTCAACCCCCCTCGGCCATTGGTACTTATTGTCAACCCTCCTCGGCCATCGGTACTTATTGCCATCGGTACTTATTGTCAACCCCCTTCGGCCATCGGTACTTATTGCCATTGGTACTTATTGCCAACCCCTCTCGGCCAGTGGTACTTATTGCCAACCCCTCTCGGCCAGTGGTACTTATTGCCAACCCCCCTCAGCCATTGGTACTTATTGCCAACCCTCCTCGGCCATTGGTACTTATTGTCAACCCGCCTCGGCCATTGGTACGTATTGCCAGTGGTACTTATTGCCAACCCCTCTCGGCCATTGGTACTTATTGCCAACCCCTCTCGGCCAGTGGTACTTATTGTCAACCCTCCTCGGCCATTGGTACTTATTGCCAACCCCCCTCAGCCATTGGTACTTATTGTCAACCCTCCTCGGCCATTGGTACTTATTGTCAACCCTCCTCGGCCATTGGTACTTATTGTCAACCCTCCTCGGCCATTGGTACTTATTGTCAACCCTCCTCGGCCATTGGTACTTATTGCCAACCCTCCTCGGCCATTGGTACTTATTGTCAACCCTCCTCGGCCATTGGTACTTATTGTCAACCCTCCTCGGCCATTGGTACTTATTGTCAACCCTCCTCGGCCATTGGTACTTATTGCCAACCCCCCTCGGCCATTGGTACTTATTGTCAACCCTCCTCGGCCATTGGTACTTATTGTCAACCCTCCTCGGCCATTGGTACTTATTGCCAACCCCCCTCAGCCATTGGTACTTATTGCCAACCCTCCTCGGCCATTGGTACTTATTGTCAACCCTCCTCGGCCATTGGTACTTATTGTCAACCCTCCTCGGCCATTGGTACTTATTGTCAACCCTCCTCGGCCATTGGTACTTATTGCCAACCCCCTCGGCCATTGGTACTTATTGCCAACCCCCTCGGCCATTGGTACTTATTGTCAACCCCCCTCGGCATTACTTATTGTCAACCCTCCTCGGCCATCGGTACTTATTGCCATCGGTACTTATTGTCAACCCCCCTCGGCCATCGGTACTTATTGCCATTGGTACTTATTGCCAACCCCTCCGGCCATTGGTACTTATTGCCAACCCCTCTCGGCCAGTGGTACTTATTGCCAACCCCCTCAGCCATTGGTACTTATTGCCAACCCTCCTCGGCCATTGGTACTTATTGTCAACCCGCCTCGGCCATTGGTACGTATTGCCAGTGGTACTTATTGCCAACCCCTCTCGGCCATTGGTACTTATTGCCAACCCCTCTCGGCCAGTGGTACTTATTGTCAACCCTCCTCGGCCATTGGTACTTATTGCCAACCCCCCTCAGCCATTGGTACTTATTGTCAACCCTCCTCGGCCATTGGTACTTATTGTCAACCCTCCTCGGCCATTGGTACTTATTGTCAACCCTCCTCGGCCATTGGTACTTATTGCCAACCCTCCTCGGCCATTGGTACTTATTGTCAACCCTCCTCGGCCATTGGTACTTATTGTCAACCCTCCTCGGCCATTGGTACTTATTGTCAACCCTCCTCGGCCATTGGTACTTATTGCCAACCCCCCTCAGCCATTGGTACTTATTGTCAACCCTCCTCGGCCATTGGTACTTATTGCCATTGGTACTTATTGCCAACCCTCCTCGGCCATTAGTACTTATTGCCAACCCCCCTCAGCCATTGGTACTTATTGCCAACCCTCCTCGGCCATTGGTACTTATTGTCAACCCTCCTCGGCCATTGGTACTTATTGTCAACCCTCCTCGGCCATTGGTACTTATTGCCAACCCTCTTCAGCCATTGGTACTTATTGCCAACCCTCCTCGGCCATTGGTACTTATTGTCATTTGTACTTATTGCCAACCCCCCTCGGCCATTGGTACTTATTGTCATTGGTACTTATTGTCAACCCCCCTCGGCCATCGGTACTTATTGCCATCGGCACTTATTGCCAACACAACTAGGCCATCGGTACTTAATGTCAACCCCCCTCGGCCATTGGTACTTATTGCCATCGGTACTTATTGTCAACCGTCCTCGGCCATTGGTACTTATTGCCATCGGTACTTAATGTCAACCCCCCTCGGCCATTGGTACTTATTGCCATCGGTACTTATTGTCAAGCCCCCTCGGCCATTGGTACTTATTGCCATCGGTACTTATTGTCAACCCTCCTCGGCCATCGGTACTTATTGTCAACCCTCCTCGGCCATTGGTACTTATTGTCAACCCCCCTCGGCCATCGGTACTTATTGCCATCGGTACTTATTGTCAACCCCCCTCGGCCATCGGTACTTATTGTCAACCCTCCTCGGCCATCGGTACTTATTGCCATCGGTACTTATTGTCAACCCTCCTCGGCCATTGGTACTTATTGCCATTGGTACTTATTGTCAACCCTCCTCGGCCATCGGTACTTATTGTCAACCCTCCTCGGCCATCGGTACTTATTGACAACCCTCCTCGGCCATTGGTACTTATTGCCATCGGTACTTATTGCCAACCCTCCTCGGCCATTGGTACTTATTGCCATCGGTACTTATTGTCAACCCTCCTCGGCCATTGGTACCTATTGCCATCGGTACCTATTGCCAACCCCCCTCGGCCATTGGTACTTATTGTCATTGGTACTTATTGCCAACCCAACTAGGCCATCGGTACTTATTGTCAACCCCCCTCGGCCATTGGTACTTATTGTCAACCCTCCTCGGCCATCGGTACTTATTGCCATCGGTACTTATTGTCAACCCCCTTCGGCCATCGGTACTTATTGCCATTGGTACTTATTGCCAACCCCTCTCGGCCAGTGGTACTTATTGCCAACCCCCCTCAGCCATTGGTACTTATTGCCAACCCTCCTCGGCCATTGGTACTTATTGTCAACCCGCCTCGGCCATTGGTACGTATTGCCAGTGGTACTTATTGCCAACCCCTCTCGGCCATTGGTACTTATTGCCAACCCCTCTCGGCCAGTGGTACTTATTGTCAACCCTCCTCGGCCATTGGTACTTATTGCCAACCCCCTCAGCCATTGGTACTTATTGTCAACCCTCCTCGGCCATTGGTACTTATTGTCAACCCTCCTCGGCCATTGGTACTTATTGTCAACCCTCCTCGGCCATTGGTACTTATTGTCAACCCTCCTCGGCCATTGGTACTTATTGCCAACCCTCCTCGGCCATTGGTACTTATTGTCAACCCTCCTCGGCCATTGGTACTTATTGTCAACCCTCCTCGGCCATTGGTACTTATTGTCAACCCTCCTCGGCCATTGGTACTTATTGCCAACCCCCCTCAGCCATTGGTACTTATTGTCAACCCTCCTCGGCCATTGGTACTTATTGCCATTGGTACTTATTGCCAACCCTCCTCGGCCATTAGTACTTATTGCCAACCCCCCTCAGCCATTGGTACTTATTGCCAACCCTCCTCGGCCATTGGTACTTATTGTCAACCCTCCTCGGCCATTGGTACTTATTGTCAACCCTCCTCGGCCATTGGTACTTATTGTCAAAAAAGTTAGATACAATACATCATCAAGGTCTACGACTGGCTCTAGGAGCTTTTCGCACATCTCCCGTAGAAAGCTTATATGCTGAAACAAATGAACCCTCTTTATACATACGGAGAGAGAAACTCTCGTTACAATATACAACCAAACTAGCTGCAAATCCCAAAAATCCTGCATTCAATTGCGTTTTCGAGCCTAAAAACAAAGTAGTTTACGGAAACTCTCCATCCGCCATAAAACCACTAGGTCTCCGTATTAAACCATTATTAGTAGAAGCAAAAATAGATACAACAATTATACAAGAAAACAAGTTGTTAAATAAAGAACCGTGGACTTTGACTACCCCAAACATTATTTTAGATCTTCATTTGTATGAGAATAAGAAAAGTGAAACTAGTCCAGATATTTTTAAAACAAAATTTTTAGAAATAAAATCTAAATATAAAGATTATATATCCATCTACACAGATGGCTCAAAAATACTTGAAAAGGTTGCATGTGCAGCAGTTACCCATACTAAATCAAGTACTGTAAGATTACCTGATGACAGTTCAATTTTCTCTGCAGAAACACAAGCTATCGACCTAGCTCTTTCCCTTATAACTGTTAACGAAAACGACAAATTTATTATATTTTCCGACTCTTTGTCGGTTTTAACATCTCTCAAACAACCAAACCATTCCAACCCCCTAATTCAACAAATTTTTAGAAGATACATATCTATTAGCTCCTCAAAAACTGTTGTTTTTTGTTGGATTCCCAGTCATATAAACATACAAGGAAATGATGAAGCTGATTTTCTAGCAAAGTCTGCTTTAGACTTGCCAATAACAAACTCTAAAATACCGCATACGGATTTAAAATCCAATATTAGGAAATATGTCGATAGTAAATGTCAAATAAATTGGGACAAACAAGTTGGAAATAAATTACATGAAATTAAACCCATATTTTCAAGTACATATCGTACAAAACTAAACCGAAAAGAACAAGTTCGTTTGACTCGGTGTCGTATTGGACACACTTGGATTACACATTCTTATATTTTAAATACAGAAGAACAACCCATATGTATTCCTTGTGATGAGATATTCACAGTGAAGCACTTTTTGCTCCACTGTGCCGACCTCATCTTTACAAGGAATGCATACTTTAATACAAATAGTATACAAGAATTATTCGATTCAGTACTGCCAAGTACAATATTAGGTTTTTTAAAAGAAACTCACCTTATAAATAGATTATAATGCAACTTATTGTTATTATCGAGTATATATATTATTTAAAATGTAACCTTTTAACATAGATCACGTTTTTAAACAATTTTTATTTTTACAAATGTTTTCGACGCCACATGACCTTATTAGGTTGAGGCGTCGGTAAATAAGATATCGTCAAGATATCCATTAAATAAATAAATAAATAAATAAATAAATAAATAAATTAAAATATCGTAATACTATACTGTTAGGATTTCAAACACGCGAACAATAAAACTAAACAAAAACAAATGAACAAAACGAACGAACAAAACAAACTAGGTTTAACAAAAATATAAATAAATGATTTTAAATAAATTAAATCTCTTTAGGTAAATATTTTTCCCTTCCCAAACCCTGCATGTATGTCTTTTCTCTCTATCCTTGCTATATCATATATTAACATGCTCATTTGTTTACCATTTGTGCCTGTGGGTAGCGCACGGGACGAAGATTGTAACATTCATCTGTATTTATCACCATTTGTGTTGTGTACGTTTCACATTTTCTTTTCTCGTATCACTATGCACAATTTATACAAAATTGGGAACAAATTTTATCCCACTGTTTGATTATTTGAAATATTTTTCACATGGAATATCCACGTAACATCTTCCAAATAGTTCAGTACTCCAATGTATCATCTAACCGTACTCCAATGTATCATCTAACTAGTAGTATGTTTAGGCCTTCACCTAGCTTACGAAACATTTTGAAACAAATCGATTAACCCCTTGTCTGTAGGGACACAATATATAGATCATTTTACGTCTGTGATGGTTGGGGTGAAATCCCCTGATAAAACAGACGCCACCAGTTTGCCGTAGGTGGCGACCCGTAAACCGGAAATAGGGATTCTGGTAGTTGAGGAGGCTCAGGGATCTCCAGCTCCTAACACACTACTTCGACCCTGGCTTCGGATAGACGTGGCGTCTGGGTTGGGCCCGGGCCTAGACAATCGGCTAGTCGTGCCTTGCTCTGGAATCGAAAAACTTATCTGCCTATCTTTCTTACTATATATGTATCGTCAGATACAAACCGTGTGTTGACTACCTTTTTTCCTTTCTTAAAGTAGATTCTTATGAGCGGCGGCTTAACGGGTTAATCGATGGATAGATAGGGGATCTGTGTGACTGTCCAGTTACTGGCAGGATCACAGTTTCCTCTACTATCAGTAGAGTATGACAGAAGAGTAGCATTAACGCTAGAGGTAGGATTACCACCTCTAAACTGCGTTCCCTGGTAGGACTCCGAGGCGGGTGGTGCCCTCTTCTGTTGAACATCAAAACAATAACCATGGCTTCCCAAAATTCCCTAAAACGACCACGACCATCAGACGAATCAGAAATACCACTTAAAGCGTATCCAAAATTCTTCATTATTGAATCAGAAATGCATGAAAAAAAAATTGGCTCACTATCTCCATTTGTTATCGAAAAATCATTGGAAAGTTTAATTGGATCACCAAAATCTGTAAAAAAAACTAAGAAACCAAACGTTACTTATTGAAACTAAATCCAGATCACAAACTGAAAATATTTTAAAAATAAAACAAATATACGACATTGATGTTACTATAACGGAACACAGATCTCTAAACAGTTCCAAAGGTATAATCAAAGATCACATTTTAAAAGGAGTCTCGAACGAAGATATTGTTAAAAATTTAACTCCACAAGGCGTCACTCAAGCTAAAAGATTCATGTACAAAAAAGACGGCCAATTTTTTGAAACTAATACAATTTTATTAACCTTCAACAACACAGTTATTCCACCAAATCTGAAAATCTTTTATAGAAATATAAATGTCGAATTATATATACCAAATCCACTTCGATGTTTCAACTGCCAAAAATTTGGCCACCATGAAGACAACTGTAAAATTACAAAATACTCCATTTGTGAAAATTGTGGTATGGGTGAAAACGATCACCTTACCGCAGATTGCCCCAATCAATCAAAATGCGTAAACTGTAAAAAAGATCACATCTCAAAATCGAACAAATGCGAAACTTGGATAAAAGAAAAAGAAATCATGAAAATAAAGTGCTCACAAAATATCTCTTACTTCGAAGCAAGGAAAATTCAGGAAAATAAACCAGATATATCATACTCTAAAATAGTTCAATCAGCAATAAATAAGCCAATAATGAAAAATGCATACACTCAAACTGAAATTATTACTGAAATTATTACCGAAAAATCCGAAGCCAAAACAGTTCCAATGACAAAACAAAAACTCACTTATCTTCTCAATCCTCATCCCAATCAACATCTCGTAAATCCCGATCAACATCTGTTATTAAATCAAACTCGTCACAGAGTAAAACGAACCAACAAAAAAAACCAAACAAACCAAATGGACCTAGCAACCTGAAACAAAACTCAGATAGACCACCGAAGGGATCAGTGGATCCCATAAAACAATCGAATAAATTCTCTTCATTAGAACATGAAGACATGGAGCTGGTACCAGATCCACCTCCAAACACTAAAATGTAATCTTTTTATGTACCATTTTTTAATCTTCTCTCCGTAAATAATGGATAAGAATAATACAATAATACAATGGAACTGTCGGGGACTAAAAGCAAACTATAATGAGATTTTAATACTTATATCTCTGCTTTCACCAAATATCCTTTGTTTGCAAGAAACTTTCCTAAAACCGACTGACAATATATATTTTAAAGATTTTATCATGTTTAATTTTATAAATAATGATTGTCAAAAGGCATCTGGTGGATCATCCATTCTCATAAACAAGACTGTTCCACATAGTAAAATAGACTTGACTACAAATTTACAGGCCATTGCTGCCAAGGTTACACTTTCAAAAACATTTACAATTTGTTCCATTTATATACCTCCAAACTCGCCATTAAAACAAAATGATTTAGAGAATCTTGTTGAACAATTACCTCACCCTTTTATGTTAGTTGGAGATTTCAATGGACATAGTAAACTATGGGGATGTACAAATATCAATAATAAAGGAAAAATAATAGAAGACTTTATAACTGAAAATGATCTTTGTCTATTAAATGATAACAAATCGACATACCTTCATCCTGCCACAGGACATTTTTCTGCTTTAGATTTATGTATATGTCATCCAAACATTTTCTTAGATTTTGAATGGTCCGTACATGATGACCTACATGGAAGTGACCACTTCCCAATTGTAATCACAGAAATAAACAAATCAAAAGATGAATTTTTACCCACAATGGAATCTACAAAAAGCTAATTGGGAAAAATTCCAAATTTTATGCAGAGAACATTTGATATTGGAAAAGATTGGGAACGAGGATCCAATCACCTCGTTTTCGAATTCACTTTTAAAAATTTCAACGGAATGCATTCCGAAATCCTCTACATCTTCTAAAAGAATTAGACCATGGTTTAATGACGATTGTAAAAATGTTATAAATAAACAACCGCCCCAGCGGCTGGGGGCAAAAGAAATTCACTGCTGCCTGGCTGGTGTGCAGGTTGGGTAAAACTCCCACGAAACCAGCCGACCGCGTTCCACCAAAAACATATTCTAAAATTTAAATTCAAATACATATCCTAAAACTAAATAAAGTCTTGAAAAAATAAATATACCACAGAACTGAAATGTAAAACGCGTTAGAAAATATAAAAATATAACAATTAAAACTGAGAAATTAAATACAAAACAAAACTTTCTAATTTATTAAACTTATGTTTAAAATATCGTAATACTATACTGTTAGGATTTCAAACACGCGAACAATAAAACTAAACAAAAACAAATGAACAAAACGAACGAACAAAACAAACTAGGTTTAACAAAAATATAAATAAATGATTTTAAATAAATTAAATCTCTTTAGGTAAATATTTTTCCCTTACCAAACCCTGCATGTATGTCTTTTCTCTCTATCCTTGCTATATCATATATTAACAATGCTCATTTGTTTACCATTTGTGCCTGTGGGTAGCGCACGGGACGAAGATTGTAACATTCATCTGTATTTAATACCATTTGTGTTGTGTACGTTTCACATTTTCTATTCTCGTATCACTATCCACAATTTATACAAAATTGGGAACAAATTTTATCCCACTGTTTGATTATTTGAAATATTTTTCACACGGAATATCCACGTAACATCTTCCAAATAGTTCAGTACTCCAATGTATCATCTAACCGTACTCCAATGTATCATCTAACTAGTAGTATGTTTAGGCCTTCACCTAGCTTACGAAACATTTTGAAACAAATCGATTAACCCCCCTTGTCTGTAGGGATACAATATATAGATCATTTTACGTCTGTGATGGTTGGGGTGAAATCCCCTGATAAAACAGACGCCACCAGTTTGCCGTAGGTGGCGACCCGTAAACCGGAAATAGGGATTCTGGTAGTTGAGGGGGCTCAGGGATCTCCAGCTCCTAACACACTACTTCGACCCTGGCTTCGGATAGACGTGGCGTCTGGGTTGGGCCCGGGCCTAGACAATCGGCTAGTCGTGCCTTGCTCTGGAATCGAAAAACTTATCTGCCTATCTTTCTTACTATATATGTATCGTCAGATACAAACCGTGTGTTGACTACCTTTTTTCCTTTCTTAAAGTAGATTCTTATGAGCGGCGGCTTAACGGGTTAATCGATGGATAAATAGGGGATCTGTGTGACTGTCCAGTTACTGGCAGGATCACAGTTTCCTCTACTATCAGTAGAGTATGACAGAAGAGTAGCATTAACGCTAGAGGTAGGAATACCACCTCTAAACTGCGTTCCCTGGTAGGACTCCGAGGCGGGTGGTGCCCTCTTCTGTTGAACATCAAAACAATAACCATGGCTTCCCAAAATTCCCTAAAACGACCACGACCATCAGACGATTCAGAAATACCACTTAAAGCGTATCCAAAATTCTTCATTATTGAATCAGAAATGCATGAAAAAAAAAATTGGCTCACTATCTCCATTTGTTATCGAAAAATCATTGGAAAGTTTAATTGGATCACCAAAATCTGTAAAAAAACTAAGAAACCAAACGTTACTTGTTGAAACTAAATCCAGATCACAAACTGAAAATATTTAAAAAATAAAACAAATATACGACATTGATGTTACTATAACGGAACACAGATCTCTAAACAGTTCCAAAGGTATAATCAAAGATCACATTTTAAAAGGAGTCTCGAACGAAGATATTGTTAAAAATTTAACTCCACAAGGCGTCACTCAAGCTAAAAGATTCATGTACAAAAAAGACGGCCAATTTTTTGAAACTAATACAATTTTATTAACCTTCAACAACACAGTTATTCCACCAAATCTGAAAATCTTTTATAGAATTATAAATGTCGAATTATATATACCAAATCCACTTCGATGTTTCAACTGCCAAAAATTTGGCCACCATGAAGACAACTGTAAAATTACAAAATACTCCATTTGTGAAAATTGTGGTATGGGTGAAAACGATCACCTTACCGCAAATTGCCCCAATCAATCAAAATGCGTAAACTGTAAAAAAGATCACATCTCAAAATCAAACAAATGCGAAACTTGGATAAAAGAAAAAGAAATCATGAAAATAAAGTGCTCACAAAATATCTCTTACTTCGAAGCAAGGAAAATTCAGGAAAATAAACCAGATATATCATACTCTAAAATAGTTCAATCAGCAATAAATAAGCCAATAATGAAAAATGCATACACTCAAACTGAAGTTATTACTGAAATTATTACCGAAAAATCCGAAGCCAAAAACAGTTCCAATGACAAAACAAAAACTCACTTATCTTCTCAATCCTCATCCCAATCAACATCTCGTAAATCCCGATCAACATCTGTTATTAAATCAAACTCATCACAGAGTAAAACGAACCAACAAAAAAAAACCAAATAAACCAAATGGACCTAGCAACCTGAAACAAAACTCAGATAGACCACCGAAGGGATCAGTGGATCCCATAAAACAATCGAATAAATTCTCTTCATTAGAACATGAAGACATGGAGCTGGTACCAGATCCACCTCCAAACACTAAAATGTAATCTTTTTATGTACCATTTTTTAATCTTCTCTCCGTAAATAATGGATAAGAATAATACAATAATACAATGGAACTGTCGGGGACTAAAAGCAAACTATAATGAGATTTTAATACTTATATCTCTGCTTTCACCAAATATCCTTTGTTTGCAAGAAACTTTCCTAAAATCGACTGACAATATATATTTTAAAGATTTTATCATGTTTAATTTTATAAATAATGATTGTCAAAAGGCATCTGGTGGATCATCCATTCTCATAAAAAAGACTGTTCCACATAGTAAAATAGACTTGACTACAAATTTACAGGCCATTGCTGCCAAGGTTACACTTTCAAAAACATTTACAATTTGTTCCATTTATATACCTCCAAACTCGCCATTAAAACAAAATGATTTAGAGAATCTTGTTGAACAATTACCTCACCCTTTTATGTTAGTTGGAGATTTCAATGGACATAGTAAACTATGGGGATGTACAAATATCAATAATAAAGGAAATATAATAGAAGACTTTATAACTGAAAATGATCTTTGTCTATTAAATGATAACAAATCGACATACCTTCATCCTGCCACAGGACATTTTTCTGCTTTAGATTTATGTATATGTCATCCAAACATTTTCTTAGATTTTGAATGGTCCGTACATGATGACCTACATGGAAGTGACCACTTCCCAATCGTAATCACAGAAATAAACAAATCAAAAGATGAATTTTACCCACAATGGAATCTACAAAAAGCTAATTGGGAAAAATTACAAATTTTATGCAGAGAACATTTGATATTGGAAAAGATTGGGAACGAGGATCAAATCACCTCGTTTTCGAATTCACTTTTAAAAATTTCAACGGAATGCATTCCGAAATCCTCTACATCTTCTAAAAGAATTAGACCATGGTTTAATGACGATTGTAAAAATGTTATAAATAAACGAAAGAATGCATTGCGTAAATTTAATAAAACTCCCACAAAAGCAAATCTCTTAAACACACAAATTACACGAGCAAAAGCTCGAAGAACTATAAAAAATGCAAAACGCACTTCATGGCAAAAATATGTATCTACTATAACTCTAATACATCAATGAAAAGGGTTTGGAATATGGTAGCAAAAATAAATGGCAAGAGGAAAAGCTCAAAAATTGTTCATCTAAATACATCTAATAATAGAACCCATTTAACAAAAAAAGACATATCCAATGTTTTAGGTGAAAACTTTCAAAACAACTTTTCAACATCAAACTATAATGAGAAGTTTCAGAAATTTAAAACTGAGAAAGAGAAAGAAAAAATTGATTTTCATTCTAGAAATGAAGAAAAATATAATCTACCATTCAATATGTCAGAACTCGAAACTGCTCTACAAAGAACTAAAGAAACGGCCACAGGTCCAGATCAAATCCATTATCAAATTATAAAACATTTACCAAATAATGCAATGATAACTCTTTTAGATATTTTTAATATGACGTGGGAAAGTGAGAACTTTCCCAAAGAATGGAGTGAAGCCATAATCATTCCTATTCCCAAACCAGGAAAAGATCATACAAATCCCACAAATTATCGTCCCATCGCACTAACTAGTTGTCTATGTAAAACCATGGAGAGAATGATTAACGATAGACTTGTTTGGGTCTTGGAATCAAACAGTTTGATTACGAGTTACCAAACGGGTTTTCGGAAAAATAAATGTACAACTGATCATCTAGTAAGACTAGAAACTTATATTCGTAATGCCTTCATCAAAAAAGAACATTTGGTAGCAGTTTTTTTTCGATTTAGAAAAGGCATATGATACCACATGGAAATATGGTATTCTCAAAGATTTACACGATTTTGGTCTGAAAGGCCACTTGCCAAATTTTATTGCCAATTTTTTATCAATAGAAATTTTAAAGTAAGAATTGGCTCAACGCTCTCCGATACATACAAACAAGAGCAAGGGGTGCCTCAAGGTAGTATTTTATCCCCAACACTTTTTAATATTAAAATAAATAGCATTGTGAAATGTTTAAACGAAACAGATTGCTCCTTATATGTAGATGATTTTGTAATGTTCTACAAATCTAAAAATATGGAAACCATTGAACAAAAACTCCAACAATGTCTAAATAAACTTGAAGATTGGGCAAACAAAAATGGTTTCAAATTCTCTAAAATTAAAACTCAATGCGTACATTTCTGTCAATTGAGAGGATTACATCCAGATCCAAATTTAACAATTTACGGTTCACAAATTCCTGTAGTAGAAGAAGTAAAATTCCTAGGACTTATATTTGACAAAAAATTAACATTCATACCTCATATAAATTATCTACGGACGAAATGTCTAAAAGCTCTAAATATTTTGAAGGTGCTCTCCAATACAAATTGGGGAAGCGATTGTCCAGTTCTTATAAATCTATACAGATCACTTATCCGTTCCAAACTGGATTACGGATCCATTGTGTATGGATCGGCGAGAAAATCCTACTTGAAAAAGTTAGATACAATACA
>JABXNX010000314.1:0-18570 GCA_014843695.1 Archivesica marissinica | reverse complement strand
CGGTGTGGAGATGGACAGTCACTGTAAGTTGAATGGAGAGAGATAGCGGTGTGGAGATGGACAGTCACTGTAAGTTGAATGGAGAGAGATAGCGGTGTGGAGATGGACAGTCACTGTAAGTTGTATGGAGAGAGATAGCGGTGTGGAGATGGACAGTCACTGTAAGTTGAATGGAGAGATAGCGGTGTGGAGATGGACAGTCACTGTAAGTTGAATGGAGAGAGATAGTGGTGTGGAGATGGACAGTCACTGTAAGGTGAATGGAGAGAGATAGCGGTGTGGAGATGGACAGTCACTGTAAGTTGAATGGAGAGATAGTGGTGTGGAGATGGACAGTCACTGTAAGGTGAATGGAGAGATAGTGGTGTGGAGATGGACAGTCACTGTAAGGTGAATGGAGAGAGATAGCGGTGTGGAGATGGACAGTCACTGTAAGTTGAATGGAGAGAGATAGTGGTGTGGAGATGAACAGTCACTGTAAGTTGTATGGAGAGAGATAGTGGTGTGGAGATGGACAGTCACTGTAAGTTGTATGGAGAGAGATAGTGGTGTGGAGATGGACAGTCACTGTAAGTTGAATGGAGAGAGATAGCGGTGTGGAGATGGACAGTCACTGTAAGTTGTATGGAGAGAGATAGTGGTGTGGAGATGGACAGTCACTGTAAGTTGGATGGAGAGAGATAGTGGTGTGGAGATGGACAGTCACTGTAAGTATGGAGAGAGATAGGGTGTGGAGATGGACAGTCACTGTAAGTTGAATGGAGAGAGATAGCGGTGTGGAGATGGACAGTCACTGTAAGTTGAATGGAGAGAGATAGCGGTGTGGAGATGGACAGTCACTGTAAGTTGAATGGAGAGAGATAGCGGTGTGGAGATGGACAGTCACTGTAAGTTGTATGGAGAGAGATAGGGTGTGGAGATGGACAGTCACTGTAAGTTGAATGGAGAGAGATAGTGGTGTGGAGATGGACAGTCACTGTAAGTTGAATGGAGAGATAGTGGTGTGGAGATGGACAGTCACTGTAAGTTGAATGGAGAGAGATAGTGGTGTGGAGATGGACAGTCACTGTAAGTTGAATGGAGAGAGATAGCGGTGTGGAGATGGACAGTCACTGTAAGTTGGATGGAGAGAGATAGTGGTGTGGAGATGGACAGTCACTGTAAGTTGTATGGAGAGAGATAGTGGTGTGGAGATGGACAGTCACTGTAAGTTGAATGGAGAGAGATAGTGGTGTGGAGATGGACAGTCACTGTAAGTTGGATGGAGAGAGATAGTGGTGTGGAGATGGACAGTCACTGTAAGTTGGATGGAGAGATAGCGGTGTGGAGATGGACAGTCACTGTAAGTTGGATGGAGAGATAGCGGTGTGGAGATGGACAGTCACTGTAAGTTGTATGGAGAGAGATAGTGGTGTGGAGATGGACAGTCACTGTAAGTTGTATGGAGAGAGATAGTGGTGTGGAGATGGACAGTCACTGTAAGTTGTATGGAGAGAGATAGTGGTGTGGAGATGGACAGTCACTGTAAGTTGGATGGAGAGAGATAGTGGTGTGGAGATGGACAGTCACTGTAAGTTGTATGGAGAGAGATAGTGGTGTGGAGATGGACAGTCACTGTAAGTTGTATGGAGAGAGATAGTGGTGTGGAGATGGACAGTCACTGTAAGTTGGATGGAGAGAGATAGTGGTGTGGAGATGGACAGTCACTGTAAGTTGTATGGAGAGAGATAGTGGTGTGGAGATGGACAGTCACTGTAAGTTGAATGGAGAGAGATAGCGGTGTGGAGATGGACAGTCACTGTAAGTTGAATGGAGAGAGATAGCGGTGTGGAGATGGACAGTCACTGTAAGTTGAATGGAGAGAGATAGCGGTGTGGAGATGGACAGTCACTGTAAGTTGAATGGAGAGAGATAGCGGTGTGGAGATGGACAGTCACTGTAAGTTGTATGGAGAGAGATAGTGGTGTGGAGATGGACAGTCACTGTAAGTTGTATGGAGAGAGATAGTGGTGTGGAGATGGACAGTCACTGTAAGTTGAATGGAGAGAGATAGCGGTGTGGAGATGGACAGTCACTGTAAGTTGAATGGAGAGAGATAGTGGTGTGGAGATGGACAGTCACTGTAAGTTGAATGGAGAGAGATAGCGGTGTGGAGATGGACAGTCACTGTAAGTTGTATGGAGAGAGATAGTGGTGTGGAGATGGACAGTCACTGTAAGTTGTATGGAGAGAGATAGTGGTGTGGAGATGGACAGTCACTGTAAGTTGAATGGAGAGAGATAGCGGTGTGGAGATGGACAGTCACTGTAAGTTGAATGGAGAGAGATAGTGGTGTGGAGATGGACAGTCACTGTAAGTTGAATGGAGAGAGATAGCGGTGTGGAGATGGACAGTCACTGTAAGTTGAATGGAGAGAGATAGTGGTGTGGAGATGGACAGTCACTGTAAGTTGGAGAGAGATAGCGGTGTGGAGATGGACAGTCACTGTAAGTTGAATGGAGAGAGATAGTGGTGTGGAGATGGACAGTCACTGTAAGTTGAATGGAGAGAGATAGCGGTGTGGAGATGGACAGTCACTGTAAGTTGAATGGAGAGAGATAGTGGTGTGGAGATGGACAGTCACTGTAAGTTGAATGGAGAGAGATAGCGGTGTGGAGATGGACAGTCACTGTAAGTTGAATGGAGAGAGATAGCGGTGTGGAGATGGACAGTCACTGTAAGTTGAATGGAGAGAGATAGCGGTGTGGAGATGGACAGTCACTGTAAGTTGAATGGAGAGAGATAGCGGTGTGGAGATGGACAGTCACTGTAAGTTGTATGGAGAGAGATAGTGGTGTGGAGATGGACAGTCACTGTAAGTTGAATGGAGAGAGATAGCGGTGTGGAGATGGACAGTCACTGTAAGTTGAATGGAGAGAGATAGTGGTGTGGAGATGGACAGTCACTGTAAGTTGAATGGAGAGAGATAGCGGTGTGGAGATGGACAGTCACTGTAAGTTGAATGGAGAGAGATAGTGGTGTGGAGATGGACAGTCACTGTAAGTTGTATGGAGAGAGATAGTGGTGTGGAGATGGACAGTCACTGTAAGTTGAATGGAGAGAGATAGCGGTGTGGAGATGGACAGTCACTGTAAGTTGAATGGAGAGAGATAGTGGTGTGGAGATGGACAGTCACTGTAAGTTGAATGGAGAGAGATAGCGGTGTGGAGATGGACAGTCACTGTAAGTTGTATGGAGAGAGATAGTGGTGTGGAGATGGACAGTCACTGTAAGTTGAATGGAGAGAGATAGCGGTGTGGAGATGGACAGTCACTGTAAGTTGAATGGAGAGAGATAGTGGTGTGGAGATGGACAGTCACTGTAAGTTGTATGGAGAGATAGTGGTGTGGAGATGGACAGTCACTGTAAGTTGGATGGAGAGAGATAGTGGTGTGGAGATGGACAGTCACTGTAAGGTGAATGGAGAGAGATAGCGGTGTGGAGATGAACAGTCACTGTAAGTTGGATGGAGAGAGATAGTGGTGTGGAGATGGACAGTCACTGTAAGTTGTATGGAGAGATAGTGGTGTGGAGATGGACAGTCACTGTAAGTTGGATGGAGAGAGATAGTGGTGTGGAGATGGACAGTCACTGTAAGGTGAATGGAGAGAGATAGCGGTGTGGAGATGAACAGTCACTGTAAGTTGGATGGAGAGAGATAGTGGTGTGGAGATGGACAGTCACTGTAAGTTGGATGGAGAGATAGCGGTGTGGAGATGGACAGTCACTGTAAGTTGGATGGAGAGATAGCGGTGTGGAGATGGACAGTCACTGTAAGTTGTATGGAGAGAGATAGTGGTGTGGAGATGGACAGTCACTGAAAGTTGTATGGAGAGAGATAGTGGTGTGGAGATGGACAGTCACTGTAAGTTGAATGGAGAGAGATAGCGGTGTGGAGATGGACAGTCACTGTAAGTTGAATGGAGAGAGATAGCGGTGTGGAGATGGACAGTCACTGTAAGTTGAATGGAGAGAGATAGCGGTGTGGAGATGGACAGTCACTGTAAGTTGAATGGAGAGATAGCGGTGTGGAGATGGACAGTCACTGTAAGTTGTATGGAGAGAGATAGTGGTGTGGAGATGGACAGTCACTGTAAGTTGTATGGAGAGAGATAGTGGTGTGGAGATGGACAGTCACTGTAAGTTGAATGGAGAGAGATAGCGGTGTGGAGATGGACAGTCACTGTAAGTTGAATGGAGAGAGATAGTGGTGTGGAGATGGACAGTCACTGTAAGTTGAATGGAGAGAGATAGCGGTGTGGAGATGGACAGTCACTGTAAGTTGTATGGAGAGAGATAGTGGTGTGGAGATGGACAGTCACTGTAAGTTGTATGGAGAGAGATAGTGGTGTGGAGATGGACAGTCACTGTAAGTTGAATGGAGAGAGATAGCGGTGTGGAGATGGAAAGTCACTGTAAGTTGAATGGAGAGAGATAGTGGTGTGGAGATGGACAGTCACTGTAAGTTGAATGGAGAGAGATAGCGGTGTGGAGATGGACAGTCACTGTAAGTTGTATGGAGAGAGATAGTGGTGTGGAGATGGACAGTCACTGTAAGTTGAATGGAGAGAGATAGCGGTGTGGAGATGGACAGTCACTGTAAGTTGAATGGAGAGAGATAGTGGTGTGGAGATGGTCAGTCACTGTAAGTTGGATGGAGAGATAGCGGTGTGGAGATGGACAGTCACTGTAAGTTGGATGGAGAGAGATAGTGGTGTGGAGATGGACAGTCACTGTAAGTTGAATGGAGAGATAGCGGTGTGGAGATGGACAGTCACTGTAAGTTGAATGGAGAGAGATAGCGGTGTGGAGATGGACAGTCACTGTAAGTTGAATGGAGAGAGATAGCCGTGTGGAGATGGACAGTCACTGTAAGTTGAATGGAGAGAGATAGCGGTGTGGAGATGGACAGTCACTGTAAGTTGTATGGAGAGAGATAGTGGTGTGGAGATGGACAGTCACTGTAAGTTGAATGGAGAGAGATAGCGGTGTGGAGATGGACAGTCACTGTAAGTTGAATGGAGAGAGATAGCGGTGTGGAGATGGACAGTCACTGTAAGTTGAATGGAGAGAGATAGTGGTGTGGAGATGGACAGTCACTGTAAGTTGAATGGAGAGAGATAGCGGTGTGGAGATGGACAGTCACTGTAAGTTGAATGGAGAGAGATAGCGGTGTGGAGATGGACAGTCACTGTAAGTTGAATGGAGAGAGATAGTGGTGTGGAGATGGACAGTCACTGTAAGTTGTATGGAGAGAGATAGCGGTGTGGAGATGGACAGTCACTGTAAGTTGAATGGAGAGAGATAGCGGTGTGGAGATGGACAGTCACTGTAAGTTGAATGGAGAGAGATAGCGTGTGAGATGGACAGTCACTGAAAAAAAACGGTGTGAGATGGACAGTCACTGTAAGTTGTATGGAGAGAGATAGTGGTGTGGAGATGGACAGTCACTGTAAGTTGAATGGAGAGAGATAGCGGTGTGGAGATGGACAGTCACTGTAAGTTGAATGGAGAGAGATAGTGGTGTGGAGATGGACAGTCACTGTAAGTTGAATGGAGAGAGATAGCGTGTGGAGATGGACAGTCACTGTAAGTTGATGGAGAGATAGTGGTGTGGAATGGACAGTCACTGTAAGTGATGGAGAGATAGTGGTGTGGAGATGGACAGTCACTGTAAGTTGAATGGAGAGAGATAGCGGTGTGGAGATGGAAGTCACTGTAAGTTGAATGGAGAGAGATAGTGGTGTGGAGATGGACAGTCACTGTAAGTTGAATGGAGAGAGATAGCGGTGTGGAGATGGACAGTCACTGTAAGTTGTATGGAGAGAGATAGTGGTGTGGAGATGGACAGTCACTGTAAGTTGAATGGAGAGAGATAGCGGTGTGGAGATGGACAGTCACTGTAAGTTGAATGGAGAGAGATAGTGGTGTGGAGATGGACAGTCACTGTAAGTTGGATGGAGAGATAGCGGTGTGGAGATGGACAGTCACTGTAAGTTGGATGGAGAGAGATAGTGGTGTGGAGATGGACAGTCACTGTAAGTTGAATGGAGAGATAGCGGTGTGGAGATGGACAGTCACTGTAAGTTGAATGGAGAGAGATAGCGGTGTGGAGATGGACAGTCACTGTAAGTTGAATGGAGAGAGATAGCGGTGTGGAGATGGACAGTCACTGTAAGTTGAATGGAGAGAGATAGCGGTGTGGAGATGGACAGTCACTGTAAGTTGTATGGAGAGAGATAGTGGTGTGGAGATGGACAGTCACTGTAAGTTGAATGGAGAGAGATAGCGGTGTGGAGATGGACAGTCACTGTAAGTTGAATGGAGAGAGATAGCGGTGTGGAGATGGACAGTCACTGTAAGTTGAATGGAGAGAGATAGCGGTGTGGAGATGGACAGTCACTGTAAGTTGAATGGAGAGAGATAGCGGTGTGGAGATGGACAGTCACTGTAAGTTGAATGGAGAGAGATAGCGGTGTGGAGATGGACAGTCACTGTAAGTTGTATGGAGAGAGATAGTGGTGTGGAGATGGACAGTCACTGTAAGTTGTATGGAGAGAGATAGTGGTGTGGAGATGGACAGTCACTGTAAGTTGAATGGAGAGAGATAGCGGTGTGGAGATGGACAGTCACTGTAAGTTGAATGGAGAGAGATAGTGGTGTGGAGATGGACAGTCACTGTAAGTTGAATGGAGAGAGATAGCGGTGTGGAGATGGACAGTCACTGTAAGTTGTATGGAGAGAGATAGTGGTGTGGAGATGGACAGTCACTGTAAGTTGTATGGAGAGAGATAGTGGTGTGGAGATGGACAGTCACTGTAAGTTGAATGGAGAGAGATAGCGGTGTGGAGATGGACAGTCACTGTAAGTTGAATGGAGAGAGATAGTGGTGTGGAGATGGACAGTCACTGTAAGTTGAATGGAGAGAGATAGCGGTGTGGAGATGGACAGTCACTGTAAGTTGTATGGAGAGAGATAGTGGTGTGGAGATGGACAGTCACTGTAAGTTGAATGGAGAGAGATAGCGGTGTGGAGATGGACAGTCACTGTAAGTTGAATGGAGAGAGATAGTGGTGTGGAGATGGTCAGTCACTGTAAGTTGGATGGAGAGATAGCGGTGTGGAGATGGACAGTCACTGTAAGTTGGATGGAGAGAGATAGTGGTGTGGAGATGGACAGTCACTGTAAGTTGAATGGAGAGATAGCGGTGTGGAGATGGACAGTCACTGTAAGTTGAATGGAGAGAGATAGCGGTGTGGAGATGGACAGTCACTGTAAGTTGAATGGAGAGAGATAGCGGTGTGGAGATGGACAGTCACTGTAAGTTGTATGGAGAGAGATAGTGGTGTGGAGATGGACAGTCACTGTAAGGTGAATGGAGAGATAGTGGTGTGGAGATGGACAGTCACTGTAAGGTGAATGGAGAGAGATAGTGGTGTGGAGATGGACAGTCACTGTAAGTTGTATGGAGAGAGATAGCGGTGTGGAGATGGACAGTCACTGTAAGGTGAATGGAGAGATAGTGGTGTGGAGATGGACAGTCACTGTAAGGTGAATGGAGAGAGATAGCGGTGTGGAGATGGACAGTCACTGTAAGGTGAATGGAGAGAGATAGCGGTGTGGAGATGGACAGTCACTGTAAGGTGAATGGAGAGAGATAGCGGTGTGGAGATGGACAGTCACTGTAAGTTGAATGGAGAGAGATAGCGGTGTGGAGATGGACAGTCACTGTAAGTTGAATGGAGAGAGATAGTGGTGTGGAGATGGACAGTCACTGTAAGGTGAATGGAGAGAGATAGCGGTGTGGAGATGGACAGTCACTGTAAGGTGAATGGAGAGATAGTGGTGTGGAGATGGACAGTCACTGTAAGTTGGATGGAGAGAGATAGTGGTGTGGAGATGGACAGTCACTGTAAGTTGAATGGAGAGAGATAGTGGTGTGGAGATGGACAGTCACTGTAAGTTGTATGGAGAGAGATAGCGGTGTGGAGATGGACAGTCACTGTAAGTTGTATGGAGAGAGATAGCGGTGTGGAGATGGACAGTCACTGTAAGTTGAATGGAGAGAGATAGCGGTGTGGAGATGGACAGTCACTGTAAGTTGAATGGAGAGATAGCAGTGTGGAGATGGACAGTCACTGTAAGTTGTATGGAGAGATAGCGGTGTGGAGATGAACAGTCACTGTATGTTGGATGGAGAGAGATAGCGGTGTGGAGATGGACAGTCACTGTAAGTTGAATGGAGAGATAGCGGTGTGGAGATGGACAGTCACTGTAAGTTGTATGGAGAGAGATAGTGGTGTGGAGATGGACAGTCACTGTAAGTTGTATGGAGAGAGATAGCGGTGTGGAGATGGACAGTCACTGTAAGTTGAATGGAGAGATAGTGGTGTGGAGATGGACAGTCACTGTAAGTTGTATGGAGAGATAGTGGTGTGGAGATGGACAGTCACTGTAAGTTGGATGGAGAGAGATAGTGGTGTGGAGATGGACAGTCACTGTAAGTTGTATGGAGAGAAAAACACACAAAAAGATAGCGGTGTGGAGATGGACAGTCACTGTAAGTTGTATGGAGAGATAGCGGTGTGGAGATGAACAGTCACTGTAAGTTGAATGGAGAGAGATAGTGGTGTGGAGATGGACAGTCACTGTAAGTTGAATGGAGAGAGATAGCGGTGTGGAGATGGACAGTCACTGTAAGTTGTATGGAGAGATAGCGGTGTGGAGATGGACAGTCACTGTAAGTTGGATGGAGAGAGATAGTGGTGTGGAGATGGACAGTCACTGTAAGTTGTATGGAGAGAGATAGCGGTGTGGAGATGAACAGTCACTGTAGTTGATGGAGAGAGATAGCGGTGTGGAGATGAACAGTCACTGTAGTTGATGGAGAGAGATAGCGGTGTGGAGATGAACAGTCACTGTAGTTGATGGAGAGAGATAGGGTGTGGAGATAGACAGTCACTGTAAGTTGTATGGAGAGAGATAGAGGAGTGGAGATGAACAGTCACTGTAAGTTGGATGGAGAGAGATAGCGGTGTGGAGATGGACAGTCACTGTAAGTTGTATGGAGAGATAGTGGTGTGGAGATGGACAGTCACTGTAAGTTGAATGGAGAGAGATAGTGGTGTGGAGATGGACAGTCACTGTAAGTTGAATGGAGAGATAGTGGTGTGGAGATGGACAGTCACTGTAAGTTGAATGAGAGAGATAGTGGTGTGGAGATGGACAGTCACTGTAAGTTAGGAGAGGATGGAGAGAGATAGTGGTGTGGAGATGAACAGTCACTGTAAGTTGTATGGAGAGATAGTGGTGTGGAGATGGACAGTCACTGTAAGTTGGATGGAGAGAGATAGTGGTGTGGAGATGGACAGTCACTGTAAGGTGAATGGAGAGAGATAGCGGTGTGGAGATGAACAGTCACTGTAAGTTGGATGGAGAGAGATAGTGGTGTGGAGATGGACAGTCACTGTAAGTTGGATGGAGAGATAGCGGTGTGGAGATGGACAGTCACTGTAAGTTGGATGGAGAGATAGCGGTGTGGAGATGGACAGTCACTGTAAGTTGTATGGAGAGAGATAGTGGTGTGGAGATGGACAGTCACTGAAAGTTGTATGGAGAGAGATAGTGGTGTGGAGATGGACAGTCACTGTAAGTTGTATGGAGAGAGATAGTGGTGTGGAGATGGACAGTCACTGTAAGTTGGATGGAGAGAGATAGTGGTGTGGAGATGGACAGTCACTGTAAGTTGTATGGAGAGAGATAGTGGTGTGGAGATGGACAGTCACTGTAAGTTGAATGGAGAGAGATAGTGGTGTGGAGATGGACAGTCACTGTAAGTTGGATGGAGAGAGATAGTGGTGTGGAGATGGACAGTCACTGTAAGTTGAATGGAGAGATAGCGGTGTGGAGATGGACAGTCACTGTAAGTTTTATGGAGAGATAGCGGTGTGGAGATGGACAGTCACTGTAAGGTGAATGGAGAGATAGTGGTGTGGAGATGGACAGTCACTGTAAGTTGGATGGAGAGAGATAGCGGTGTGGAGATTGACAGTCACTGTAAGTTGGATGGATAGAGATAGTGGTGTGGAGATGGACAGTCACTGTAAGTTGGATGGAGAGAGATAGTGGTGTGGAGATGGACAGTCACTGTAAGTTGAATGGAGAGATAGCGGTGTGGAGATGGACAGTCATTGTACGTTGAATGGAGAGAGATAGCGGTGTGGAGATGGATAGTCACTGTAAGTTGAATGGAGAGAGATAGCCGTGTGGAGATGGACAGTCACTGTAAGTTGAATGGAGAGAGATAGCGGTGTGGAGATGGACAGTCACTGTAAGTTGTATGGAGAGAGATAGTGGTGTGGAGATGGACAGTCACTGTAAGTTGAATGGAGAGAGATAGCGGTGTGGAGATGGACAGTCACTGTAAGTTGAATGGAGAGAGATAGCGGTGTGGAGATGGACAGTCACTGTAAGTTGAATGGAGAGAGATAGTGGTGTGGAGATGGACAGTCACTGTAAGGTGAATGGAGAGATAGTGGTTTGGAGATGGACATTCACTGTAAGTTGGATGGAGAGAGATAGCGGTGTGGAGATGGACAGTCACTGTAAGTTGAATGGAGAGAGATAGTGGTGTGGAGATGGACAGTCACTGTAAGGTGACTGGAGAGATAGTGGTGTGGAGATGGACAGTCACTGTAAGTTGGATGGAGAGAGATAGCGGTGTGGAGATGGACAGTCACTGTAAGTTGAATGGAGAGAGATAGCGGTGTGGAGATGGACAGTCACTGTAAGTTGGATGGAGAGAGATAGTGGTGTGGAGATGGACAGTCACTGTAAGTTGAATGGAGAGAGATAGCGGTGTGGAGATGGACAGTCACTGTAAGTTGAATGGAGAGAGATAGTGGTGTGGAGATGGACAGTCACTGTAAGTTGGATGGAGAGATAGCGGTGTGGAGATGGACAGTCACTGTAAGTTGAATGGAGAGAGATAGTGGTGTGGAGATGGACAGTCACTGTAAGTTGAATGGAGAGATAGCGGTGTGGAGATGGACAGTCACTGTAAGTTGAATGGAGAGAGATAGTGGTGTGGAGATGGACAGTCACTGTAAGTTGTATGGAGAGAGATAGCGGTGTGGAGATGGACAGTCACTGTAAGTTGTATGGAGAGAGATAGTGGTGTGGAGATGGACAGTCACTGTAAGTTGTATGGAGAGAGATAGTGGTGTGGAGATGGACAGTCACTGTAAGTTGTATGGAGAGATAGCGGTGTGGAGATGGACAGTCACTGTAAGTTGTATGGAGAGAGATAGCGGTGTGGAGATGGACAGTCACTGTAAGTTGAATGGAGAGAGATAGCGGTGTGGAGATGGACAGTCACTGTAAGTTGTATGGAGAGAGATAGTGGTGTGGAGATGGACAGTCACTGTAAGTTGAATGGAGAGATAGCGGTGTGGAGATGGACAGTCACTGTAAGTTGAATGGAGAGAGATAGTGGTGTGGAGATGGACAGTCACTGTAAGTTGTATGGAGAGATAGTGGTGTGGAGATGGACAGTCACTGTAAGTTGGATGGAGAGAGATAGTGGTGTGGAGATGGACAGTCACTGTAAGGTGAATGGAGAGAGATAGCGGTGTGGAGATGAACAGTCACTGTAAGTTGGATGGAGAGACATAGTGGTGTGGAGATGGACAGTCACTGTAAGTTGTATGGAGAGATAGTGGTGTGGAGATGGACAGTCACTGTAAGTTGGATGGAGAGAGATAGTGGTATGGAGATGGACAGTCACTGTAAGGTGAATGGAGAGAGATAGCGGTGTGGAGATGAACAGTCACTGTAAGTTGGATGGAGAGAGATAGTGGTGTGGAGATGGACAGTCACTGTAAGTTGGATGGAGAGATAGCGGTGTGGAGATGGACAGTCACTGTAAGTTGGATGGAGAGATAGCGGTGTGGAGATGGACAGTCACTGTAAGTTGTATGGAGAGAGATAGTGGTGTGGAGATGGACAGTCACTGAAAGTTGTATGGAGAGAGATAGTGGTGTGGAGATGGACAGTCACTGTAAGTTGAATGGAGAGAGAAAGTGGTGTGGAGATGGACAGTCACTGTAAGTTGAATGGAGAGAGATAGTGGTGTGGAGATGGACAGTCACTGTAAGTTGTATGGAGAGAGATAGTGGTGTGGAGATGGACAGTCACTGTAAGTTGAATGGAGAGATAGCGGTGTGGAGATGGACAGTCACTGTAAGTTGAATGGAGAGATAGTGGTGTGGAGATGGACAGTCACTGTAAGTTGAATGGAGAGATAGCGGTGTGGAGATGAACAGTCACTGTAAGTTGGATGGAGAGAAAGAATTAATGAACAGTTGTGATAGTCACGCTTAGTAATAAAATTACCGGCATAAACAATAGACATTTGTATACAGTGTTATTTTGTCGTTTTGCACAGGAATATGAGTGTATTATCTACTAGTATATAAAATACAATACGTCGTGTAATAATTAACATTAACAGTCTTTCAGATGGGACTTTAAACCGAGGTCTTGTGTAGGTGCTGTACACCATGCACGTAAAAGAACCAGAGGAGACTCTGGAATGGGTCTCTCTCTGTATCATTGCACTATCCTCCAAAAATCTAAAATGACTAATCTCTTCAGGAGGCGTCGCTCATATGGGCAACCGGTAGCGACGATAAATAAACGTAAAGCATGTAATAATTATTCATAGCACTCGTACTGATCATCATGAAATAAAAGCAATATCAGAAAATAAATGAAGAAATCTACCGAGCGTGTTCACGCATGTACATTATCTACTAGTATATAAAATGCAAACTGTCGCGTAATAATCCTAGCACTCGTACTGATCACGAAATAAAAACAATATACATATACAATATGTACCGAGTGTGTTCACGCATTGTCCGTATCTTCGCCTGTGTTTCTTGTCATCCTTCTTCTCCTCGTGCTTATCCTTAACCAGCACACTCTGTCTCCTGATGGAACTTGGGCGGGTCATCTGAACAGACTAAACAAATACTACCATGAGTATCATTTCGCTTCATATTTGTAGTCTGATTAGCGCAGTGGTTAGTGCGCTCGCTTCTCACCAATGCAACCCGGGTTCGATCCTCGGACCGAGAAGTTTGTGAGATGGTACGGTGGTCACCAGATGGTTTTCTCCGGGTACTCCGGTTTCCTCCCACACAAAATATCACGTATACACTTTCATACGTGCCAACGAGAGTGATTAATATGCAATCATTGAAAAATAAATAAAGTTTAAAACTAAACAGTCAAACATGTGTTAATGTTCACCCCCATTAAACAACCAACCTGTATTAAGCAGCCAGTTTTCAGATTCCCAATATTCTGTTTTATTATACATTTGCCCTCTATTCAGCAGCCATGTTCTGTGATTCTCTTGACTGGCTGCTTAAGACAGATTTGACTGTATATAATATAGAACCTAGCAACTGCATATTTATTGTATCATACTACAGTCAAACCTTCTTAACCCATTCAATACCAAGTAACTGATAGGGACTGGTGCATGATATTTTTAGACCAATAAATTAATAAGAAAATTACATTTGGACCAGTTCATTTATCAAAATGGGTAATTTTGTCTAAAAATAGTAATATTACTGTGAAAAAGTGCAGATCATATTTATTATGTACATAATTATTTGTAGTAAATTATGTTATATAATGTCGAATAAATATGTTTAAAGTTTAAACCAAATAAACGAAAAATAAATACCTCTCGACGAGATCTGGGCTGAGACCTACTAGGAGGTTTACTGTGGTGTTCGCTGCCACCATCTGTGTCCGCCTCGCTCAGCAGCGACGTGCGATGTGGGGGCGGAGGATATGGAAACGATGGGTTTTCTTCAGATATGATTCCTTTTCCATCTTGTTTAAGGTCGAGATAGATGGATACAGAACCATTCAATATGATGTAAAATCTGTACAAATACAGTCATAGTCAATGTCACCTTTATTGTAGAAATATATATGTGTACACCTGTGACATCCACAATATAATACACCGACACATGATGTCCACAATATAATACACCGACACATGATGTCCACAATATAATACACCGACACATGATGTCCACAATATAATACACAGACACATGACACACACAATATAATACACTGACACATGATGTCCACAATATAATACACTGACACATGATGTCCACAATATAATACACTGACAACATGACATCCACAATATAATACACTGACAACATGACATCCACAATATAATACACTGACAACATGACATCCACAATATAATACACTGACACATGACATACACAATATAATACACAGACACATGACATCCACAATATAATACACTGACACATGATGTCCACAATATAATACACTGACAACATGACATACACAATATAATACACTGACAACATGACATACACAATATAATACACTGACACATGACGTCCACAATATAATACACTGACACATGACATCCACAATATAATACACCGACACATGATGTCCACAATATAATACACCGACACATGATGTCCACAATATAATACACATACACATGACACACACAATATAATACACTGACACATGATGTCCACAATATAATACACAGACACATGATGTCCACAATATAATACACAGACACATGACACACACACAATATAATACACTGACACATGATGTCCACAATATAATACACTGACAACATGACATCCACAATATAATACACTGACAACATGACATCCACAATATAATACACTGACAACATGACATCCACAATATAATACACTGACACATGACATACACAATATAATACACTGACAACATGACATCCACAATATAATACACTGACACATGACATACAAAATATAATACACAGACACATGACATCCACAATATAATACACTGATACATGATGTCCACAATATAATACACTGACAACATGACATACACAATATAATACACTGACAACATGACATACACAATATAATACACTGACACATGATGTCCACAATATAATACACTGACACATGATGTCCACAATATAATACACTGACAACATGACATACACAATATAATACACTGACAACATGACATACACAATATAATACACTGACACATGATGTCCACAATATAATACACTGACACATGATGTCCACAATATAATACACTGACAACATGACATCCACAATATAATACACTGACAACATGACATCCACAATATAATACACTGACAACATGACATACACAATATAATACACTGACAACATGACATACACAATATAATACACTGACAACATGACATACACAATATAATACACAGACACATGACATCCACAATATAATACACAGACACATGACATCCACAATATAATACACTGACACATGATGTCCACAATATAATACACTGACAACATGACATCCACAATATAATACACTGACAACATGACATCCACAACATAATACACTGACAACATGACATACACAATATAATACACTGACAACATGACATACACAATATAATACACTGACAACATGACATACACAATATAATACACTGACAACATGACATACACAATATAATACACTGAACATGACATACACAATATAATACACTGACAACATGACATACACAATATAATACACTGACAACATGACATACACAATATAATACACTGACAACATGACATACACAATATAATACACTGACAACATGACATACACAATATAATACACTGACAACATGACATACACAATATAATACACTGACAACATGACATACACAATATAATACACTGACACATGATGTCCACAATATAATACACTGACAACATGACATACACAATATAATACACTGACAACATGACATACACAATAAATACACTGACAACATGACATACACAATATAATACACTGACAACATGATGTCCACAATATAATACACTGACAACATGACATACACAATATAATACACTGACAACATGACATACACAATATAATACACTGACAACATGACATACACAATATAATAAACTGACAACATGACATACACAATATAATACACTGACAACATGACGTCCACAATATAATACACTGACAACATGACATACACAATATAATACACTGACAACATGACATACACAATATAATACACTAACAACATGACATACACAATATAATACACTGACAACATGACATACACAATATAATACACTGACAACATGACATACACAATATAATAAACTGACAACATGACATACACAATATAATACACTGACAACATGACATACACAATATAATACACTAACAATATGACATACACAATATAATACACTGACAACATGACATACACAATATAATACACTGACAACATGACATACACAATATAATACACTGACAACATGACATACACAATATAATACACTGACAACATGACATACACAATATAATACACTAACAACATGACATACACAATATAATACACTGACAACATGACATACACAATATAATACACTGACAACATGACATACACAATATAATAAACTGACAACATGACATACACAATATAATACACTGACAACATGACATACACAATATAATACACTAACAATATGACATACACAATATAATACACTGACAACATGACATACACAATATAATACACTGACAACATGACATACACAATATAATACACTGACAACATGACATACACAATATAATACACTGACAACATGACATACACATACACTGACAACATGACATACACAAAAAAAACACAACAACAACACAAATAATACACTGACAACATGACATACACAATATAATACACTGACAACATGACATACACAATATAATACACTGACAACATGACATACACAATATAATACACTGACAACATGACATACACAATATAATACACTGACAACATGACATACACAATATAATACACTGACAACATGACATACACAATATAATACACTAACAACATGACATACACAATATAATACACTGACAACATGACATACACAATATAATACACTGACAACATGACATACACAATATAATACACTGACAACATGACATACACAATATAATAAACTGACAACATGACATACACAATATAATACACTGACAACATGACATACACAATATAATACACTAACAATATGACATACACAATATAATACACTGACAACATGACATACACAATATAATACACTGACAACATGACATACACAATATAATACACTGACAACATGACATACACAATATAATACACTGACAACATGACATATGATACACAATATAATACACATACACATAACGTCTACAATTCCATAGCATATTTCCAGAGATTTCGACTACAAATAAGGAAAACACATTAACGAATTGTCATCAGTTGAACTATGTATAGCCTTTATATTACCCAGCATGCAAATAATTAAAATATGCATCATGTCTTACATGTCTCCAACTTCCCCTTGCCGTACAATCACATCCTCCGCATGGTAATTTTCTAACTTTGCCTTCTGTAGAATGAATGCAACTGTGTCTGAAACAAAGAAGTGACATCACTGGTTTTTCTATTACCTCCCTTGGTAGATAAAATCTGAATTATGCCGCAATGTATACCGGGGTATTTGGTCCTTTTAGTTGGAATCCTTTGTTTTTATTGTTGTACCCTAACCAGATGTTACGGTATGATAAATGTGATTTTATCCAAATCATGCTAGTTAATTGATAGCATTTTACAATAGGGTATCCATTGGATATGTCGCAGGATAGTTTTAATTTAATAATTATAAGATGAGAAAACGGATTAAAATGAATGTAATGCAAAGGAAATCGTGATGAAAACTGGCGAACGAAATTATAATGACCTAGCTCCCTTAAAGAGTATTCAGAGTCAGTAACTGACCAATGTCTTTCATCCATACAAATGGGTAAGCCTTGTAAGCCTTTTTTCTCAACCACCCAACTGAATAATGACATCAACCACGCGTTTTGACCCTAACCCTAACCCTGGGCGGGCCAAGTGATGAAGGCGTTCTTTATGCGTGGTTGATACTATATTCTGATCGGCTGGTTGAGATAAAGATTTTACGATACAAATGGGTTTGAGAATATAAGTTGCATTTGATTATCGTGTACCGTACCTGATGCAGTTTCTGACCCCCCCCCCCCCCCCCGATAACAATAGAAGGTGAAACAATCACAAATAACACTCTTGACATAATGTTTCTTTGGACGATCTTCACTATTTTACAGACAAGGAAGGAGATACCACTAGCAGGTTGATACAAGATATAAAAGCTGCTTTGTTTAGCGTAATTGGTTTCTAGAACAAGAACTCTGTCACCGTTATATGGCACATGTCCACTATTTTGACCAAGAAATATTTGTTTCCTTTTATTTTGTTTTATAGTTCATGATGTAACTATCTGTGTACGATAAAGGTGTTGTACGTCGTTACATGGATATCATAGATACCAGCGTGTAACTGGCGGC